>JABFEB020000008.1:5171173-5181707 GCA_019775895.2 Stomatorhinus ivindoensis | reverse complement strand
GTGCCAGGGCCTACTGAGCGGGAGGGGTGGGGGGGGGGGGGGGGGGTGTGGCAGACTGTCCGGGGCCAGACGCATGTCTTTGAGAAGGAAGCTTAAAGAACAGCGACATCATAACACTCACCAGCTAAAGAAGTCAGAGACCGCAGTGCACCAGTAGGTGCGGGATGTGTACTCAAACGGGACTAGAGGAGTCACACTGCCACCTACAGGTGTACATTTGAAAATACCTCTCTGCAGGCTACACTAAACCAGAACAACAATCTATCTGTTTATTTGAGAAAAAAAAAACTATCAATACTACTACACATCACATATGAAAGAGTGGTCTACACTCATTAAAACTGACTTAACCATGATGTTTATGAGTGTTGCCTCACAACCATTAGCTAGTGTATAGTACTCTACCGTCTTTCAGGATCACACACACAAATAGGACAAAGGCCAAGGCACAGCAGGGCAGGCAGCACAGGTTAGAGAGGCTTCACTATCGTGCAGTGCAGGGCCATGTCACAGGAACAGTGGAGCGCATGTGACAGAATCCCCTAAGCGGGACAGCAGCTTACCTGCCTGCAATAGTGCTGCAAACGTGTCTGTGGCAGCTCTGAAGAAAGGGAACCAAAAAATCATCTCAAACTTCAAAGCTCAGAGATATGGAGCAATAACACCTTTAATAAAGACATATGGCCCAGGAGGAGAGGCGTTCCTCAGAAGACATATTTGGGATTAATATTTAAAGTAATAATTTAGCTATACATAAAACCCTAGGAAAGTCAGCACAAGCATTTTAATGTGTGTGCATGCTGATTTCAGATTGCAACAACACTACCATCATTTAATTTGTCATTAACTAAATTACAATATAATAAATGGCTTGGAACTTAACAACCACAATTTTCTATCAGTTCCTGTAATGATGAAACACAGTACAGCCCAAATTTGCAGTGTGTAGTAAAGTGTGCCGTTTGGTTGATCTTGCAGATGCCAGTGGAAACTTTGTTAGATGAGCAGAAAATGAGTGAGCTCTCTGACTATCTATAATATTCCACATTACCATCCACATCTCAGACTCAGTTCCAGTCATGCAAATCCATTCATCACACAGAATCAGAGTACTTCCTCATGAAAAAAGTAGCTCTCTCAGAAAGCCTGGGACCTTTGCCACCTTTTATAAACAATATAAATGAATCACTGAACAGTTTACCTCCTGCTAACTGAGGACAAAGGAAAATCCACACATGCCATAACTGCCAAATTAGGGAGGCTTTCGCTTTAAAAAAAAAAAAAACTATAATAACCAAACTACAGTTGCTTTGTTTACCACATAGAAAAATAGAGCCCCTTCTTCCATAAGTAAAGCAAATAAAGTGTAACTGCAAAAGCCATATTAAAAAAGGTGAAATATCACAGTATTTTATTGATCAGCACTGCAAACAGCTCTCTCAGCATTGCAAACCTTAAGATTATTCATGTACAGTGCTTAATTCAATTCCCCTCCAAAACCTCTCATTTATTATCTGATCCAAACATCCTAATGCGCACCCACACTAAACGTTTGTGCAAATTCCCATTAAACATTATTTAGTGGTGCTGATTGATACTCCTAATTCCATTACTTCACATATGTGGCCCAGAGCTACCTGGGAAAACGCATTAGGCACATCTTCCAGAAGAGGATCCGCATACATATGGCTCATATCAAGTTTAAATGTCTAAAATCAGCCCACAGCTTTCATCACTAACCGTGAAACCAAAACAGAAAATTCTATGACGGTTGCGAAGCTAGCAGCTTTGTATTTTAGTTCTCAAACCTGAATGACATAGAAAAAGTCCAGATAAGTTCTCTTGCACATTTTAAAGCTGCTCCATTGGTTTTTAAATGCCTTTCATTGTGGGATGTTGGTGTAAACCAGAAGGAACTCAGCTCTGGAGGGCAGGGGGTAATTAAGCATCCTGCCTTGCACGTATGTGCTTGTGATATCAGTGAGGAGAGCAGTAATCCATCAAAGAGCCTGCCCTTTTCTTGGGGATTCCAAATAGCCTTTATAAATGTGTCTCATACTACAGGTCCTCTGTCAGTCCAGGATATGTTGGTGGAGGTACAAATTAGGCTTTAGGCACGTAGCAGGCATGGAGCAGGTCATTCATTAATAAATTACACATAGCTGGGCTTTGGGTCTGCCTGGGTTATTAATTAACTACAGAATTACATGCTACTCTGCCCACATTTCTGAGACCATTAGGTGGTAAACAGACAACTGAACAGTGCAGCAGCTGGAAAACATGGCTTGGCACATCTGGGCTCAGTTGCACCTCATTTTCTAGGCACGTTTTTCTAATTATTTCACTATGGGGACCAGATTTCCCCACAATGTGATAAACCAGTAACTTTTGACCTTGCGGGAATCATTTTTTCTAGGGATGGGCTGATCCACATTTTTTCAGTTCCGATCCGATTCCAATACAATTAATATTTTAATATAAGAAATATATAATTTATTTATATTATATATATGTTTCAACTAGTTAATACAAATAAAAAATCTTTAACTCGGCTAGTAGAAACATACATAACGCACTGTTCCACCTTGTTTGTATATCTTGTTTTAAAAGATTTTGAGAGCACTTGCAGTTCACTTTCAATATCTTCCAGGAGAGTACGCACATGACGTCACAGCAGGCGGAAGTCACTGCGCTCACACCCACTGAGTATCAAAAAACTGAGCGGCAACCTTAGCATTGAGCTAGAATGCCACAAAAACAACATCTAGCAATTTTCTAAAAATCCATGACTAAAACTAAACTAAAAACTAAAGATGCAAAAATGTTTGTATTTTGTTTGACTACTTATGGGTATGGTTAGGGTTTGGTAGGGGTTAAGGTTGTTATAGTTACCGTTGTCATGTTTCCCACAGAAATTAATTAGCGGTCCCCACAAAGATATGTTTGTGCATATATGACATTTTTTAAATTACAACATTTTTTGTGATATTTATGCTCCTGATTGTCTCAATTTGCAGTTTACAGGTTGTGTGACTAGTGAGTGACAGGGTTTATGGCGTTTACAGTGGCGTGATGGTCTAAGGCATGTTGCATCATGCCACATTAAAAATTACTGTGTGCCCTGTCCATTAGAATTGCTCCCACATGACCCTACTTCTATATTAAGATTTACTGCCAAACAGAAAGCATTGCATGGGTTAGAGCACATGTAGAGAATGTGTGTGCTATGGAACCATTCACAAAGTTTGCACAAACCTAGTGACTCAGTCTGCCAAAAAGAGAAGGTCCTGCTGTAGCAGTCAGTAACTGACTGTCCATATGGGATTAAACAGTTATTAAAGGGTACCGTTTTTTAAAAAGAGGCGAAAAAAGACATGGGAACAGATATGCCAGTGACCAAAGAGGTGCAAGTAGGGCTAACTGAGCAGCAAACAGGGTTATTATTGTTAAAGAAAACAAAAACTAAAACTGAGGAAATATTTTCATAAACTGAAATACGATACAAAAATAGAACAAAAAAAACAACTAAATAAACTATAAATGTACTAAACTGAAACTAGCTGAAATAAAATATAAACAAACAACAAATACTTTCAAATACTGTTTTTAATATTATTTGGCTAAATCAGTGCTTTCCAATCTGGCCCACAGGGACCCACAACTGCTCCATGTTTTTGCTCCCACGAGTTCCCTTTCAGACAATCACATTTTTGCTTGCTGCAAGGAAGCAAAAATGTGGACTGTCTGTGGGCATCAGAGGACCAGATTGGAAAACACTAGGCTAAAGTAATGATTAGTTTATCTTTAATTACCATTAAAATAATACCTAAAAGATGCTTTGCCCATTCTGAGGATGTTACTGTTTTCAGTTCCGCAACTTTCAATCTAGTCCAAGAAATATAAATTCTAAACACTTATACTGAAAGTAAACTATATATAAAACCTAAGCAGAAATATATCAATCATAACAAATAAAAAAACATTTAAAACTAAAACAAAGCTGGACTCCAAATAAAAATTGAAAGTAATAAAAAAACTATGAAAAAAATCTAAATGATAGTAACACTGGTAGCTAGACAGAGCAGGAGTCTAGAGATGGCTGGATTTATGAGTCGTGTAATGAAGAACAGCAGAAAACTGCAGGGGCGACACGACAAGCTGGCATGTTAGGAACCCTAACACAGCAGGATGGGGAATGAGGACATGGGGTCAGGCTCTACTGCTTATCGGGACCTTCAGGAGTAATAGCCACTTAGAGCAGGAACTGAGGAGCACCAATGCAGACTGATGATCATAACAGAAATAAATGCTCCAGCCTACGAGAATGTGAGATCTCTAATATGACTACACTTATAAAATAAAAAGTATTCCAATTAGTTGTCCTGTGTAATGTGACAACTCCCATATACAGAGGGTATATACTATATGATATACACCATGTAAAAAACAGAAGAACTCCCATGCCAGTACAAGTCAAGTACTCCTACTCCTGTATGAGAAGAATATTTCTGTTCTGTCTAAGAGGAGAACTACCACATTAACTCCATGGAGAAAAACAAATCAAGCACATCTGGGATATTAGGGAAAAGGGTTACTGCTGCTATCAATACGAGACTGAACAAACACAGCCCCCAGAGTCCCTATGGAGCTTGTTAGTCTCTGTTTAATAAAAAGCATGGCAGCTTCTACGTTATGCCAAGGATTTCCGGAATGCAGCAGCTGATAGGAGCCTGTGCAGCCTGCCCGCGCTGATTACCAGGGTGGCCTGACATGCGACGCGGTACTCACTTCACTGTGCGAGTCTGTTTTGTTGTGTGTGGCGATATTAATTTAAAAACGATGTCCAGCCCCCTGTTCTTGCCAAGTAAGGTTGCCGTGGAAACTAAAAGGAGAGAAACGCACGTTATTCAGCACGTTGACAGCAATCAGACACTATGATGATGACAGTGATGATGATGCCTGAATATGAAGGCCGATGCATGTGCACGCAGGGCATTTGCATTCCAGCGTAGCGTACTCTGCTCAATTTCGGAGGCCTGTATTTTTTCACAGGGCAGGGAAGGCCTCACCAGAGCAGCAGAAGACCTGCAGCACCCATAGGCAGGCCGCCGCTCTCCTGGCATGCTTCACGTTCTGGCGGAGCAGGTCCAGCACTGGGAGAGCGGCCTCCATCTTCTCTGCCTTCAGACCAATCTTCCTGTCTGCAGTGCACAGCCCATGTCAGACCTCAAAAGGCTCAACTCTCCGAACTCCAGACTACCGCTAGGTGGCAATTACACTGGCGCGTTTTGCTTTATATAACAGAGGGATGCGATTCCATATTAAAATAAACCAACAGAGTAACATAAGCAGTCAACACAGCTGGCTCTCTTCCTACATAGGTGACAGCGGCTGCAACTTATTGGTGTTACACACCTCTGCTACTACACAGAAGTTCCCCGGGGCCCGCGCTGACCTGGAAACCCTCTAAAAACAGGTGGAGATTCGATACCATGTGGGCAGAACAAGGGTTTTAAATAGCCCGGACAGCTCAGCAGTGAGAGCCAGAAGTCACAGCATTCACTGCAAACCCTGGAGGGTGACTTTCTGAAGCAGTAAACAGCAAAGCCCGACAATACAGGTCTGGCCCTGGACTATCCATGAACAAGGGCAATGATTAAACAGATCCTGAAAAGAAATTCTACTTCAACCATAATATGCAAAAGTTAGGCTTCTGAATGATTGACAGCACCTGGTCTGGGGAGTTTAAAGAACTGGGATTTGGCATTGCCCCAAAGTGAAGAGGTAGAAATATAAGCCGTTCCTTGTAGCAAACATCTAAGACAGAGACTGACAGGTGACACCTGGTGACTCACGCACATTCTGAAAGCCACTAACCAATTTGATCATTCCTTGGATGAAAAGCTGCTGCTGACAGTCCTAAATGAGCAGCTGAAGGTCCAAATCTCCCAAACATATTTGAACTGTGTTGACCACTTCGCCAGTGGCCACCGACCCGAATCCAATCACAGTGATGTTAACATGATGGATCGATGTTAAGAGTCCTGTCCAGCTGTCTTTCTAAAAGTGGGTTTCTGATTGCACTTCAACTGAACTAACTTTCAAACAGCAAGAGAACCTGAAACAATTTACAACAGCACTAGGTAATCAGCACATACTGCAAAAGCAAAAAAGGGAATATAAGAAAAAATATATACTACAAGCACTTTCTTTTTTATTAGTTTCTACTATCGTGGTGTGTCCACAAGCTCACCCAGTGCAAACCCAAAAACTCCCTGGCAGACTGTCACTCCATACGAGAGGGCTGCCACTTGGGTCGGCATGTCTGATGAATCCTCCCCATCTCCATCTGTCACTCACCTCTGTGCCCGACTTTGGCCAGGAGATGGAGCAGGGGCAGGAGGACACTGTCATTGGGAGAGGAGGACCTGGCGATGCTCAACAGGGCCATAAGGAGAGCCTCACTGCCGCCTTTGGATATCATGTAGTGGATCCTTCTGTCTGTGCCTAGGAGCAGTGCAATGGAGTGTGAGAAGAAGATGGCAGAGGACACTGAACACCTTCTTCAGACACAGGTTATGGCTGGTCAGGTGGGAAACAAGACGTCAAACCCAGCGTGGGTGAGATTATTCAGACCTGTCCATCAACAACAGGCTTAACCATACTGCCCATTAGTGACTTTATTGATCGCCGTTGGCTTAGATCTCTTAGCCACCGACAGCCGTGACATGGTGGGTGACTAGCCAACGCCAACGGGTTGGATTCCACTGAACTTTGGCGCCTCTGTAGTGACAGATCCTCAAGCCAGTGCCTATAAACGCCTGAGCACCTTGTTAAGGTTTAAAACAGGTTAGCTGAGCGGATTTGAAAGGCTGCTGTTCTTTGTGTAATCCCAGGTTTTAAGACATAGTTTCATTTGCAATTTGTGCTTGAGTTAATAATGCATTTTGTTCAGAAATAGTTTCCTTTAATTTCCTTTAAAGGGTCACTGACCGCATATTCCATTTGGATTTTTTGATTGAATCCTACTTCCCCAAAACCATAGTCCTACCCCCTAGCAGACCGCCGCACTGCATCCCGTCACACTAGTCACACCTACCATGGGACTGCAGCCTCCCTTCTTCCATCAGTAGTTACAGGGAATATGGTTTATAAAAGATACTGCATACGGAAAAAATAACTATAAAAGGGAATTTTATGCATATTTCACATATACATACATATAATATTTGACAACAACAAAATACACATACAATGCATGATATTCATTATGTTATATTAAAGTTACCTACCGGCTGACAGAAGCTCATCCAGCACATTGAGAATATTCAGCAAGCTTTCAGTGTTTTCAGAATCCTGTATTAAAAAATAAAGCATATTTTACCCATGAAAGACCATGTGATCACTCTTTATGTTACTTTCTCTTAGAGCTTTAAGGGCTGAATATGCAGTGCTGAAACACAGCCAGGGAAAATTAAAGTGAAACAGGCCTCAGTAAACCACTTCTGTCAGAACTAGAACCCTAAATCTCATAGACTCTGCACCATTAATTAGGCAATGGGATTATGAATGAAAGTTTTGCATGGAAATCTTTTTGAGGACTCTGTACTGAACTCGTGCCAGGTGAGACGGGGTGTGCCAAGCAGCATTGGAACACCTGAAAGAGGAGCGTAGAAAGAACACGAGGCTCGGAGCCTCTGTAGCCAGCTTCAAAATGACAGGCCGTCAGTTTGAACATAATCTGCATGGAATCGTGGGTACAGCTGGCATGGCACGCACACACCTTCGCAGGCAGAGGGATGATAAAGAGCCGCCTGATGGCAATGGCAAACACACATCGTTAACGTTCACGCAAAGCAGATCTGCATTTACTGCCTTGACGTGCGGCGTATGACGCAGTGACAACAAAAAGCACAAAAGCAGGGAAGGCATCTCACAGTCGTGACACAAACGATCAACACGGCACAGACCAGGGCTGCTGTGGGGGCCCAGCGACTGCAAGTGATGCGAACACAGACACAAACAGGATAGCTGGCGTGTCGTGCTCATTACCCAGGCATCAAGCTGGAAAATTTGTGCCACAATTCCTGTTTCGTTAATTGCTTAGAGCAGTCACTCTAAGCCAAGCCAAACTCACAAACAATTATGCTAAAAAGGTCTGCACTTTGGATCCTGACCTGGATTTCACATATAGTACAGTATATGAGCAGAGTGTTTCTTTAAACTGAGAGAGGACAAACATAAAGTAGAAATGAGCACCACAACCAGAAGGTCCCAGATGAAAACTGACCGTGATCAGAAATACAGACAGTAGATCACACATAAAAAATGACAGAAATGAGGAACACAGGCAGGAAATGACATTAAACGCAAAATCGCAAGGGAATCTTGCATGTTCATCTTAGTGTGCTAATATTGGCTCACATTTTTGCAGCTGACATAGGGTTAAAGTGGTTCCTCAATTTGGAAGCGCGATAAGGACGGTACACATTACTGGCACGGAGTGTTGACAACTTATTATATATTAATAGAAAACGAGAAAAATTAACCTCTGTTAAGACATTTAATGATCCATTTCAGCATGTAATATGGGGAGGGAAGGATAGATTTATTGGGATTTCATTTTCAGGAATAATGGGGTCTGGGTAGGGCAGGGGTGAATACCAGCTCTAACATGAAAAATCAAGAAGCTGTTTTGAAAGACAAAGAAAAATGCTAACTCAGGCAAGTGTCCCTCCCTCCTCAAAAGTACACCACCACTACCCCCTGCCAGACACAGCACATTTACACAACAGGACACATCTTTTTCCATAATGATAAGAAGGAAGTAAAAAGATAATAATTAAAGATATGATTCACCTGGGAGAAGAACAATCAACAAAATTAAACTGTTTTTTTTCCAAGGCTCAGCATTTTAATGCATTCCTAAACACATAAGAGGTACAACCCTTAAAGTAAACAACTGTATAAACCACAATTGAATCCACCTACTGTATATGCACAATATTACCAAATGTATCTCTTGAGAAATAAGAACAACAGCCTTAGGCTGTACAATTCTGCTCTGTCCTCTGGCTCCGTCTACCTGATATACTGAATTATTCTTTTATTCACATAAGCTCCTACTTGGACTGACACCACTAAAAACACTTTCTCCTGATTTTCAACCCCACAAATTGTCTTCTGTTCTTTATCCTGTTATGTAAGCAGGTTAAAGATTAATTTTAAAAGACTAGTTTTATCTGAATAAATATGCATGGAAATGGCAGGCAGAGGAATGTCAAAGAAAATGTAAGTGCTGTACCTTAAAAAGTGTATTTAAATGTTACTCACTGCATTACACAGCTTATTTATGTCACGTAGCATATGCGTGCTTATAAAGATCCATTTGATATTTTTTTAATTACCACAGTGCACCAAATATAATACTGACACTATTTTGTATTGAAAGTCATCACATTTTGGTAAGATCACTCACATTGTTATATGAAAGCAGACAGCAAAACATACAAGTAGACGGAACTCCCAAAACCACACAGTGAAAAACTAGCACTTTTATCAGAAGTACCTTCTTTGAAATTTGAAAGGGATAGGTGCTCACTGTACAAAGCCACAGACACAGGGGCATAACTGCAAGTACAGTAAGCTCTACCATAAAGGAGAAATTTAATCAATATCCTAAAATCAATAGCGCTCATCAACAGTTCCATGACTCAAAGACACCAGGAAGCAATGTAGAAATACACAGCGAGCGGACTGTTAGCATGCTAATGAATCTAATAAATCGACTTTAGCACCTTCACTTCATCGCTAAGTGTTCTGGGCTCAAATATTTCATACTTCTTAATTATAAAACTTGTTTAATTTTGTTTAGTCTAATGAATAGTGAAATTGAAAAGGTCAACGGCATGCCATAATCACGGACACTCACTGAATGCTGCCCGGGGAGTCTCACCCAATCTTGGCTTATCTAAAAGAGGCAGGAGATGAGGCAATCAAGCCTGCCAAATCCATCAAGCTGGATTTATTGAAATGAGGGGAAATTCCAGATGAAGCCAGTGGACCTTAAATTTCCTAATGGTTTCTTGGACAGCTGAACAGCTGGACTGCATTACTCACCAGTGGATCTACCAATTCAGGTCTCAAGAAATAAAACCCACTTCTGAACCTGCTGATGAAACGGTACACATTGCACATCAGCTTAGGTGTCCAGCAAAACCATTTGAAACAAGGTGAATAGTGTATTGGAGTTCTTCTGGAAAAGGGAATGGGGTTTTCCCAAAGGGAATACACACATGGAACACAAGAGAATATAACACACTGTGTTACGCACCTGCTTTTGCATACACGAGGCCTACCTACCTTCAAGGCGGACAGAAGGACCTCGAGGCCACCAGTGCCTGGCGTCGCCATGCCGTTGGACGTTGCTCTCTCTGAAACCAGCAGAAAAGCCTACTGTTATCGCAGTCTCAGACAACACTGTCCCAAGAGCCGGATGGCTTCACCACAACCGGCTAATTTAAAAAGGGAGCAC
>JABFEB020000008.1:5095024-5108182 GCA_019775895.2 Stomatorhinus ivindoensis | reverse complement strand
CCCCCCCCCCCCCCCCAACCCCCATTTCTCCATTTCAAAGCCCCCCGTAATCAAGCTGAGCATTGACAAGCACACCCCACCCCCGTCAGTCCTGGGGAGAAGTCCCGGCGTGCATCCCATCCCACAAAAGTCTCCTTTGTGAAGGGTTAGGCTCTGCCCCCCCCCTGCCGGGGAGCGGAACTCAGACATCCAATTAACGTCTTTCTCACGAAGGGTTTCACGCAGGCTGGCTTGGTGGCCCAAGAGAAGAAGCTGGACACACTTCATGTAGGCAAACACCCACCTCTGTTCAGTCTTTAGAAAGAATCAGCCTAACTGTACCCAGAAAGAAAAGCAAATGGATTCAGCGGCACACTTCTGCTTTGCAGGGAACTTTCTTACACACCACAAGACGACACAGGCCCACCCCTAAGTCTGATAAATAAACTCATTGCGTCTTTCTCACGGCACGATTTCAGGCAACTCTCGCCGCGATGAGGCCACCGCAATCCCGGGATGGTCGAGGGCTGGGTCTTACCTGGGGGCGCAGGGTTCTGTCCGTCCCCGAGGGGAACTGCGGCAGGACACTCATCAAAGGTGTAGAACAAGTCCTTCTCTGTGTGGATCTGCAGACGAGAAGAGGAACAGGTCGTGTGAAACCAGAGTCAGCTGACATGCAGAATAAGGAATCGGCAAAGACGGTGCATGGCGCCATGCTGGAGGCGTCACTGACGAGAGGTCATTACGGGATGTGGAGAAATCACCCGAAAACCCAGCAGTCATCCACTGCAGTCAGTGTTGCTAAAACAAGCTATGTTCAGTGAAAGTGGAACTGCTAGTTATTTACAATGGTCTCTCTCTCTCTCTTCATGTGCCAGTTTGGGGAGGGGGTTTGTGCAACAAGCACACACATGCCCCCTAGAGCACGAGGTGTCACCCGGCTGCTTCTGTGACCAGGGTGAACAAACTCTCAAACCCGGCTACAAGCAGAAAGCAGCCGCAGAAGCTGTGGAGCTGAGTAATGTGTGAGGAGGCGGTCAGATGGAGCGGAGGACACTGATGTAGAGGTGGAGGAGGACAGGCTTCGCAGTTTGGGAGCAGAACCAGCCACCTACATAGTGCCGTTCACAGGGGTGCGGAGATAGTAGCGTGGTAGAGCCCAACAGAGCACAGATTCTCTGAGACAGGCTTCCATTATGGCCCAGTGCAGATAGACGCTAGACCGGCGTGGGCACAGGTCACCCGGCGACCTCCGGAGCCGCACACCCCAATCATGCAGCAACCGCGCACCCCAATCATGCAGCAACCGCGCACCCCTCCCACCAACACAGGGTTGCCTCCTCTCTAGCCAAGCACCACAAACGCTCTCTAAAAACACACACATTAGTCTTAATGCTACAAATCATGATTGTTTTGCCTTGTAGATCAGAGTCTGAGAAGACCGTGGTAGGTTCTGCTGATCAGAGACTCCTTAAGGGTCTCTTTTTAAGGAGGGAAAGGGTAACAGTAAATCTCAGATCACAGAGAGGGACATTTGTGGAAAGGAAGCAGAATGTTTATGGTGAGGGAGACGCGCGTGTCGATTTCTGTGCCGCTTCAGGGAAAGCAAAGGCTAAGAGCTCAGTGTGCTGCACCTGCAAGCGTGTATTAATGGACCGCTGCGTGGGGCTGTGAGTGTGTGTGTGTGTGTGTGTGCGTGTGTCTATGTTTGTAATTATTATACAGTGGGGAACAGATTTTTTCGGTACCCACAAGGATAATCTCAATTTTATTAAAATCTGTGAATGTAAAATACTAAAAATTCCAAAAGTTTAAGGTTGTTGGGATTAGGCTCATAGATATGAATGGACAGTCCCCACAAAGACATGAGCGCAGGCCTCAGATAGTACACACACACACACACACACACTCTCTCTCTCTCTCTCTCTCTCTCTCACTCTCTATCTGAGGCCTGTGCTCATGTCATGTGAAAGCATTCCACGATCAGGTACAAGAATTAAGGAGGAAGGGGAGTACCCATGACATACACGTTAACATCATGTCATGTTCTTCTGGTGATATCATTCCCGAAGCATCTCCTACCCTCTCCGGAATTGTCCCAACTGCCCTGGAGCACAGAGGCCGTGGGCTTCTCGTACTTCTGAGGTCAATGACCACACACAAAGCACCATTGATGGCTCCACCCACCACAGCTGAATAACAGTGCCCGCCCTCCCGCCCAGCCAAGTGCAGGCCAAACGGGGGAACACTGTGTCGTTCATCAGAAGAGGGGCCTTCTGTCACCAACAGTGTGGGCAAAGACCTAGATTCCCCAATGCACTGCTAAATTCCCATAATGCACTGCACTAACTTCACCCAACCACTGCTTCCCAAGAAAAGCCTTGATGACAAAACCAAAAACCAAAAAGAGTGACGTCTCAATCCAAAACCCAAAACCTCAAAGCTGGATTGAATAAGCATAAGCTAGATACAACATTTCAACTAGTCATTCATGCATTTTCCATAACCATTTATCCGATGCAGGATAATGGTGAGTCCGGAGTCGACCCCAGGAGGCACGAGGACACAATAACCACCAGTGCACTGCGCCAGGGAAGTACGTGCGTCACGGGGGAAAAAAAAACTCATGACCAGTAGATGTCCTAAACAACAGTGACATCTACATTTAATATTACTAATAAGAAATAATTATATGGGTGATGACAAAAAAAATGCTATAGTGATAAGGAAAGCCATCAGTTCTCATTGTAGGAATGTTTTCCAAGAGCAGCAGGTACCTTAGTGGTTAAGCACATTTCCAGGAAGGATGTCAAAGGCTCAAGCAGGACACTAATCTGAAGCGCCAGAGGAAGACACTGAGCTGGAAGCCGCTTTGGAAAATGCATTTGTTAATCAGTCCTGCATAAAACACAAGCGCAAGCAATTTAGGTCCAGAACAGATACATCTCAGCGCTAACCTTCTATTAACTTGTCAGAGAACTCTGGGAAATAAAAATGACAGTTCGGCATCCAGAATCCAAGGCTGTCCAGTTTCCGAAACAGTGTGGCCAACAGGATGCTGATCCCAACCCGCTTTTCAGGGTCTCGCAGTTGAAAGGTCAGACAATGCAGATAAACCATATAAACTGCAATATTTCAATAAACCACCCAATACACAGTGACACCAGAGCCCAGTTCCTAAAGATGTTAATATCTATAGACCCAGGGGTCTAACCCAAAAAGCCCACGTGATTTAAAAATAAACCTGGTGCATTAAAGGGCACAGAAAGAGAATTCTGCATTGGGGTAATATGCAAAAACAGCCAAAAATGAAGGGTGAGGAATTAATATCGGTCTACAAACGAACTCGGCTGCCCAGGACAACAGAGCGGTTGCTATGGCCATAACAACCATGAGCCGTGTTTGTTTTCATGGCTAGAGAGGGAACTGGGGCTCCCATCTTGGGAGCGAGTGTGAGAATCAGTATTCCAGGGACTGGCTGCGTTATGAAGTCATCTGGCCTAGTGCCAATTTCCACCAGAGCAGAGACCAGGACAGGAGCCAAAGGAAACGGCTAAGGGCAGAGCGCCTTTCCCAGAGCGCTGCTGAACGCGGTCCCTCCGTCGCTGCCGCACTGTCCCAGGCCTCTCTGGGACCACACTTGGGGGGGGAGGGTGCGAGTTAAGAGTCACCCCCACGTTCTCAGTGAAGGTACGGCAGCCATGCCGCAGCAGCATCCACCCAAAAATACACCTCCAGGGGAGGCCGAGCTCACTGCACCTACTGACAAGTGACGGACTGCAGGCTGCGGGGCTGCATTAACACGCACAATTCACCCGCTGGCTAGAGGGCGGGGGTCCAAGGCAGTGTGTCAGCGACGCATGGTGACATCAGGCCCCTTTTAATGGAGAAACGATTCTGTCAGATACTGCAAGTCTGTCTGGCTTTGCAGACAGATACGGGACCCAGACCACTGAGAGCACATTCAACACTCCAGTCCCTAGAATGTCACTGCCGTTGCCGCAGGGAATGAGACTTAGAGAGTTAAAGCAAAGACGGCCTCGCAGAACCCGAAC
This sequence comes from Stomatorhinus ivindoensis, assembly GCA_019775895.2. NCBI lineage: Eukaryota > Metazoa > Chordata > Actinopteri > Osteoglossiformes > Mormyridae > Stomatorhinus > Stomatorhinus ivindoensis. The sequence continues at coordinate 5,104,148 of JABFEB020000008.1, read as the reverse complement.
CTGCCAGACCACGGCAACAATTCCTGCTCATCAGCTGTTGACAGACTCTCACCCAGCCCAGAACCAAAACTTCAAGTACTGTCAGTTACTGCTGCTTCTACAGAAACACTACTATAGTTTGTGAAATCCTCAAAGTATACCTGCGAGTGAAGAGTTACAAAAGCCCCATGAAATCTCCTCAAGATGTTTAATTTCAAAATAAAGTGTCAGACAGCAGGACACTGTACTGTAAGCTACTATCCTATGTGGACTGTTGCCAATGCTTTTGGATAATGAAAATCATGTAATACATACAGTATATAGCACATGGGACGCATGAAAGATTTTAATAATCATCGCACTGCCTTCAAATATGCATTTAAAACATCAGCCCCGAAAAGCTGAATACATTCTCAATAACAGCCCCCACCCCCACTGAACAACACCCACTTTGACATCACAGCTGCCTGGAACGGCTGGGGTGCCCCCAGCTCACATGATGTTTCAGCCAAAACAAAGGCCACCGTTTTCCAAAGGCAAATCAGTCTTGAAAAGCGTCTTGCACAACTTCGGTAAAAGAGCAGCTCTGCACGATAGTATATTATTTAATCCATGCAACACCATGCCCTATCATGCACCTCCATTCGCAGAAAATGAGACCTGGAGCATTTGAGGACCTAGAAATAAGCCCCCCCCCCCGCACAGATTCCAGGAGAAGAAGAAGAGTCGTACCTTGATCAGAACCACATCCAAAGTCCTCTTGCCTTTGGCGCACAGGCTATACCTCCTGCGGTTACGTTCGTACATGCTGACCCCAAACAAAAAGCCACAATGGAGAGCAGGAAGGCAGCAGACTAGCATGGAGTCTTGCCGTGAGCAGAGCTGATGGGAAGGCAGGGCCAGCTCCCAGCCCCTCACATCTGCGCCGAGAACCAGCCCCTCTCAGCTGGCTCGCGTTCCGGGCCTCCTCTTCCCTCCCCTCCCCTCCCCTCCCCTCCTGCTCCCTCCCTCTCTCTCCGGACTGTCGTCTCACGGAGAATCACAGCGGCAAGCTCAGTTCCTGAGAGGAAGACCCATGCAGTGACACACACTACAAGGGCCTCGTAAGTGACAGGTCTCCGTGGCGACTGTCAGACGAGAAGACGAGGAAAACCACAGGGAACAAAAGTGTACAGCGCCCTTCAACGGCAATGACCTGGGTGGGGACGCTGATCTGGACTTCGCTTTGCTCTGTTTCTCATTATTTGAGAAGTATTTCCCCCCCCCCCCTAGACAGGCTGACACGTGTTTGATTTGAAAAGGGGAGGAGAGACACACACGACCCTGTGCATTCTGGGCCGTCAGTCCGTGTATAAATTGACGAGACACCAGCTTACCAGTGTGAAACCGTACGTGTGACGAAAGCAGCAGCAGAAAGCTGCACATCTGTCAGCCGGCTAACGGCTGACGTTCGCAAGCGGCCGGAGTCCACAGTCCAGAGTCGCTTCACTAGGATTTCCCAAAGAACAAACCCAGTTCTGAAAAGCCAGGTCCCAGCCAGATTTATTGGACTAATTTTTCCCCAGGGAACAACGGAAATCTTGTGTTTTTGGCGCCAATGAAAGAATCCTTTGTGAAAAATGGATTTCTAATACTTTTATGGTAACCACCATCCAGAATGGCCAAAGTCTTCTATGTGTAAATCTATACTAAAGGAAGCACGACATGGGGCCGGAGGGGGTGGGGGATAGGAGCCATAAAGTACCATTTTTACCCCATTATGGATCATGTTTCTTAGGGTCGAAGCACATTAGCATCCTAAATACTACAGAATTACAGCCTCCTTCCAGCTCAATTAAACCCGAAAGTTAGAAAGTGTGGAACTCCGACAAAATCACTGCCTCTCAAACCGCCTAACTTCTTGTTTTCAGCTGACCTGTGTAAACAAGTCCACATCCGCCCCCCCACCAGACTCAAGGAGCTGCATCCGAGGGCCTCACTTCTACTGTCAAGCAAAAGGCATTCAGAAAAGCCCTGGAAAAGACGCCACGTCTAAACAATCTCCTCCCAGAATGATGTCTACTACAAATCAGCACAATACTGTCTGAATCACAGGACTATACTCAAGGACAGAGTTCATTAAAGAGCGATTCACATCATCATCATCCAGATGGTGACGGGGCAGCTTTGGGTCCTTCCGAGGTCTCGGTGACAACTCCTTGGGTCATTTGGGGTTGGTAAAGTCAAGTAATAAGATCCACCATCGTCCCTCACGAAAAAACAAAAATCCTTGCGGCTGTTGACCCCAGAGTCTACAGACAGGTTGTAGGCACCGGGGGCCCGATCACCCCTTTACTAAAACTAAAAAGCCACACCCTTCTAAATGAAACAGCATGAAAGCAGCTTCCCAAACGTGGTTATCCTGCACCGTGGAAGGGAGGATCAGACTCAAAGCACGTCTCACTCACCCCACAACAGGGATGACTGAAGCACCATGCAAAAGTGTACAAGCCAGGTGCCTGTGACAGCTTTGGGGGGGGGGGGGATTACATGAAGGATAAAAGGCCCCTTCTACTGAAATGCGGCAGCAGTCAGCGAGCACTGCTTCCTGCTGGACGAGGGAGGGCACCATTCACCTGAATGGCACCGTCGAGTAACCTGTACCAGGCAACATGTGTTTGGCGGTGGGAGGGTGGAAAAAAAAAAACAACAACACACCAATAATGATCTCTTCTCTGAATCCCATATGGGTACTTGTGCAATGAAACCACAGCCAAAAAAAAAAAAAAAAAAAACATCTGGAAAGTGTTATATCATAGTGGAACACAAGGGGGCGCCTGAGAACATTCCTGCAGACTGATTTTGGCAAGGTGGTAATAAAGCGTGCCTTTGAAGGCATATTTTCCAGGCCTCAGGCCCAAGTGGCTTCCAGACTATGCGGTTTTTAAACGGAGCTCAAGCCTCTCGGTTCCCTTTGTTGCCTTGTGCTCCATTGTAGTTGATGCATGCAGAAAAATGCTTTCTACCATTACCTGCCTCCGACATCAGAATGAGATATGCAGACTCCATGGCCAGACCCTCGCACAAAGCATACCCTATAACATATCACCATCAAGATGAGCAGAATGTTCTCGCCTGTTAACTCCAGGGGTGACAATGTGGTCTGTGGCAGATTGTTTTGGTCGTCTTCCCTTACGACCCTTCGGTTATCCAGGCAAGGGACAGCGTGCTTGACTGCATGGTTGAGAATAGAAGTCATCAAGTTTCAAATAACTTATTACAGCGAGCTTCACCTGAGGGACCGCCAGCCATTCCATAGATGTTCGATGAATAAAAGGCACACCTGATTCAGAAAAGTAACCATTAAGGAAGTGTTCCGGTGGGAGAACAACCAACAAGCAGGCTAAAACCAGCTGTGTCTCCGGACACTCTACAGCAGGGGTCCTCAAAGTTTGGATTACGGTCCGGGTGCAGATGGAACCGCAAGTTAACCCGGACACAGTCAATGATGCACTTTATTATGGCTAACATAAAAACACTTAGTGTGGTTTGAAGTACGAAAATAAAATTTCACAGACATGTAACTCGTAGTACCTCCCCTGCAACAACAAAGTCTCGCAACAATCAGTGAGTGTTGAGTCTTTACCTTATGTTTCCATTGTTGTTATATATTGATACCTATACAGCTCTGACTTTGAACAAAAATCTGATGTGGATCTTTGATCAAAAAGTTTAAGAACCCGTACTCTACAACAAGACAAGCATCCTGATCATATGGTACCTTTTGCATTTTCTTTCCATGTTAGACTTGGCCGTTTTACATTAATTAGGAACCTTCCAAACAAAGCAATCGAAGCCTCCAGCAACTCCTCCTCTGGCTGTGAGCTGTCTGGCTATGGGGGGGCTTCAGATAACTGTATATTAAAACAAGCTGGGAAGAGAGGCCATTCCACACAAAACAGACCTCGATTTCAAAAAATGTGGCACGGGGGAGAAACTGGGAGAAGGAGATGGGGAGGAGATTGAAGCTGATGTCTGGAGTTTTATTCACCAGAACACCATTTGTCCCATCCAATCAGACCCAGCTTGCAGCTTCGCTAGAGTAATCAACTTGGTTTTCAAAACTAAAACCATGTTCTGAAGTCTGCTAATAAAGCAGAGCTTCAAACTGCCAAGAATCAGTCTGTATTTCTATGGCTGGAAGTGTGACAATATCAGGATACAAATGTGTGGAATTGTAGAGGAATTCACAGAGGACAGTAAGCATACTTGGGACACCAGCGGCCTTGTACTACCCCAATTTAAAAGGAAAACTAATATCATGTTAAGATGAACGTTAGAGAGCACTATTCATGGATAGATACAGGCAGCCAGAAGCAGACAGGAAAGAATCAGGAGCAGTATAATCCTCCCACAGGAAACAAGCACGTCCTAAACACTTCAGAATGGTGTCCATACCTAGAGCTAATCAACCAATCATCCAACTCACGGCTGTCATGGGTAGAAAACACCCACAAAAATGAGGGCTTTACCCTCTGATATCATCCTAAAAGGCCTAGGAAGGGTGACTTGCATCAAACAGCCTTTCCCCAGAGGCACCACAACCAGATGTCTCTGACCCAGGTCACATGCCTGTTCTTGAACTATATCATAAGCTTGATGGTTCAGGATCAAGCTATCAACCTTAAAAAAAGACAGATTTTATAGCTGGGGTAATCGATTACCGAGGCAGCAATCCTCCCACCCACTTGGACATGATAACGCTCAGGTTGACACTCACCCCTTCAAAGCCTGTTATGCTGGCTTCCAAGGCTGGCGGGACACTGAAAGGAGGCAGTGAAGCAGAACTGTCCAGCTCTCCTCCATCTGCAGCAAGAGATGGGGGGTGGTGATGGTGAGACCAGGGCAAACCCACCCCAAGCTACCCCCCCACACCCAAGTTCACTGGCACGATCCCCCACCTACTGATATCGTTCAGATGTCCATCATCCTCCATAAATGGTAGCACACATAAATCGTTCACTTGTCATGCTAGTTCTGCAACCTCCACTTTCCCTGGCTAATCGGTGCATTATTACAGTTACATGAGAATGTGCTCAGTCAGAAAAAAATAATTTATAACATTATTACTTAGACAAAAGTCATTGTGGTAAACAACAGTGGCTCTGCGTATTACATATCAATTCAAGGCTACACTAAGTGGTGAAAGGCAACACTATGGCAACAGAAGAGGTTGGTCAATGTTCGGTAGCATAAAATCTGCCACAAGTAATCATTAGCTACCTGTGAACAGGCTGTGCTTACCTAATCATCAACAAAGACGTAATACAAAGGAGGACCTTATGAACCTTCTGATTAGAAGCCTGATAAAACCACCTCAAACAGTGCTAGGTCAGAACTTACCTTTCTCAAGAACGGGTTGTGGGCCTTCATCCCCACACCAGGCGCAATCAGAGTCCTTCCTGTCGGTTTGATGCTCAGCACTTTCGGAACCCTCATCCACTCTCTTGGGCACCTCAGAAAGCTCGGGGCCAAGGGCAGAGTCACTGGCTGGTTCGATGAGGGAGAGGCGCTCCTCCCCCATGCTGAGGTACATGGAGTCAAACTCTCCAGGGGTGCGTGAAGACTCTAGAAGAACAGTCTCACCGATCGTCTCCAAAGTTCTTACTGGTACAACAAGTCCACCATCAATGCCATCCGAATTATGAACAGAGCAAGCAATCACCTCCGTTACAAAGTTCTCTGCACTCGTTTGTGGTGAAGACTCCTCTGTATTACAGCACAATTCCTGGGCTGAGGTTCCCTCTTTGGATTCCTCAGACACAGTCTGTGGAATCTCGGGTTCCAATTGCTGACAGCTTACAGGCACAGCACTGGGGGGGCTGGGAAGTGCCATCTCAGAAAAGTGTGAAACATTCATTTCAATAATCACAAGTTCACCCCTTTCATTTGGTTCACTGTCTGCCTTCATAAGCACCTCAGTATCGATTGCAGTAGCAGTCTGGCCCTCTACATAAACGTCAGTGCCATGTGTGTTTGTGGGAGATTGTGTTCCAGTGATCTTTGACCTCGGACTTGACTCTTGACCTTCCTGACTCTCCTGTTTCAATTCAGACTCTTTGCTGTCCCCTGTCAACCCACAGTTGTTCTTGCTCCCTTTTTGGATTTGGTTATTGATGCTTGATGCTATGCATGGTGTGTCTGCAGAAGGACTCTGACATAAAGTGCTCACCGTGTCCTCACAGGAGGGAGACAGTGAGCTGAGCTCTGTCCTTTCCAATATCAGTGACTGCTCAACCTGTAATTCGCTGGAACATTCTGCAGGCGTGTCAGAACTAGAAAGTAATGGATCCTCCTCCTTTTCAACAGCCTTACCCTGCACACTTTCACCCTGGAGCCTGACCCCATGATTAGCTAGAATTTGGTTAATAGGTTCTGTTATCATTTCTACCTCATGCAGGCAGAGAAGCTCAACCACAGGGCTACTGACAGGTAGTAAGGGATGCTCACTGGTGGAGGACATGGCTACCTTCTGCAAAGCCTCATCACCAGCTTGGTCTCCCATGCAGATGCTACTGTTGTCCCCATTTCCTGCCAGTGAGGAGATACAGACAACATTCTTTTCAGTGGGGACATCTTTGTTTAATTGGGGCTTTGCATAAGGAGTACTGCCTTGGAGCTCCATGTGAATCATCTGTGGATCATCCTGCAACATGCACTCCATGAGTTCTGGTAAGAACAATGAGTCAGGTGCACCTGAAGCAGTGCGGTCAGGCACCTCAAACTCCTGATTTGCACAGTTGCCTAGTTCTGCCATTATACCCAGAGGGTGTTGTGTAGGCTCTGCCTGTGGAAGTTGATCACTTGCACAGAAACCTGATTCAATGCTCCTACTGCTTAGTTCATCGGGGTCTGTCTCCGCCCCCAACCTGGAGAAAGACTCTCCAAAATCACTCGGTTGATGGTCAGACTCTTGAGGTTGATTGTCAGTGCACACCCGTGTGTTATGACAATGTAGTTCAGTGGTTTCCTGGCTTTGTTCACTGACATGGATCTCTGACTGAGCATCTAGCTCACACAGGCTTTGACTTTCAGTCAACAAATTCAGACAACTGGACAGTGGCAGGACAGAAGTGTCTGCAGGTGTCTCCATTGCCCCTTCCACCAGGCTAACTGAATCTTGGTCTTTCAGCATGGTTGCATCAACGCTGCCTGCTTCTTCTTTCGTACCTTGAAGAAAGTCACTAGACCTTTCATGTTCTTTCACTTCACAAAGTTCTGTCTCATGGGAGTGCTCCTCCCTTTCTCCATCTGCTACACCAAGGGGCTCCGGGGACTGCACTGGCTCCATGGATATCTCAGTCATGTTCTCAATTTGTGACACAGCGGCCTCCTCCAGGCTCTCCTCTGCAGTTTCAGCCGAGTCACCCTGACACGTGTTGGTCGCGCTCACTGCTAAATCACTTTCCCCAAGCTGTGTCCCACAGGACAGGGGGCTAAAATCAGACATCTCACCCTGTACTACAAACTTATTTTCCTCCGATGCCTCCTCAGAAATCTCTAAGCCTGTGGCATGTGGCTCCACTTCCGCCTCCATCTGATCAGACACACCATTCTCCATACCACCATTGCTCAACGGATGCTTGGAGCCCTCGGAACTGTTACTGGAATCTTCTTCCCTCTCTCTCTTCTCAAAATGACTGACCCCAACAGAGATCTCCTTCTGATGTTGCTCAGGGGAATCCGGAATAGTGGTCTGTTCCGTCTTATCAAACAAGTCTTGGTGCAAAGGAACCAGATGCAGTTCTTTTGTCTTGTTTGTGCTGTCACTGTGATCAAGCCCAGAATTCAGTAGTTCAATCTGCAGCTAGAATGAAGCAAACATCACTTGCAATAAATGAAAAGCTAAGGATTTTAGTATTTTTGCTTCACAGTGACTTAGTCAAGAACTCTATGGTTGCAAAGACATTATTCAGTAGAATGTAAGTTTACAGAGAAACGTCCACAGCAAAAGTACAGTTGTGGGAGATCAACAGAGCCTGTAAAAGGGGTGTGGCTAACCTTTCTATCTCTGTGGCAGCCAATCAGGTGTCGCAGCTCATCCACATCTCTCTGCAGGTCTGGCTGGCTCCCAGGAGGTGTGGCCACTGTCAGAGTGTATGTGTTCAGCCGTGGGTGATGCCAGACCACGCTGTCTCCTAGGCAGATTCGTTGGGACGTCTGAGACCACGTCCCCAGAGCTGTCTCCTCCCTGCCCGACACAGACTGTTTAGCCTTATCGCATGACACCCACACACAGCCGCTTTCCCAGCATGATTGAGAATAACCTTCATCTGCTTATCTGACTTAAAAAGATGCTCGATGTTGCCTTAATTCTTTTGCATATGCTGGTCAATAGCTAAAATTCTTAAACATTCATTTTCATTACAGTCTGGTTCACCTGATGACTAGCATTACATTTTATGGTTCATTTACCCTGCCTTAAATTGTAACAACCAAAATTTACACAAAGCACTCCATCAAGTTGTAAACGTGACATTTTGCAACAAACGCATTTTACTACGATTTGCATGGTTCTTCCTGTTATGCTAGACAGAGTCCAAGAGTCTTTAAGGTAACTGCAACAAGAATGATGCTGGGCTCAGTGCTGCCGAAGTTCAAAGCCAACAAGCTGAAGGGCAGCTTCCCTTGGCCTGGCTAATCTCCTGCCTCGGTCAATTTCACATCAACACAAGATTACATTCTTGGCCTTGATGTTACCCCTGAGACCAAAAGTCGTTATGACAAGGCTGTGGAGAAAAACAACCGGCAGGTTATTAAGACATCAATTGTGTGTTTTGTTTTTTATTTTATTCTATTTTCCACAACACGGGCAGAATTAATTTTACGAATTTCTTCACATGCCAGCTTACTGCATCGCACCATGTGTGCTGAGGACACCATGATAGAAAGGGCCGACCACTTCAGGGCGACTGACCGGGCGAATAAATGCTGGAGCTGTCGGTGTCCCCTCTGATCAGCCAGGCCCTGGGGGGTGGCCCCCTGCCGATTGGGCAGCCTGAGGGCCTCCCTGCCCCCTGGCTGCTGGAGCAGGAAGACCGCCACGTGCCGAAGGCCTCGGCGAGCCGCAAAATGCAGGAGGGTTTCCTGGGGAGCGGGCTCTGGG
>JABFEB020000008.1:5077017-5087771 GCA_019775895.2 Stomatorhinus ivindoensis | reverse complement strand
GAGGGGTTAAAAACAAAAAGGGGTACACAAGGACTACATTTACAAGGGGGGGGGGTATCAAGTGTACATTTACAAGGGGGGAGGAGGGTAAACCCCAAGCGATGCCCCTTTGACCAGCCAAGGTCACCCTGTATGGTAGTAGCATTATCAACAGTTTTATAGCACTTGTCTGAGGACCAGTAAGGAAATTCTGGGCAGAAGCGGTAATGACGTCATTTTATAAGTGGTGAGTGACTCTACAAGGTATGGCACGGCGTCCTCCAAAGTGAATTCTACGGTGTCGTTCGAAACTCCCCACTCAATGTTTTGAGGGACACTGAAGTGAAGGAGGTGTCCGTGGGGTACCCCAGCCTTGGGCCCCCGCCTGGCTGGTGTCACCCCATGATGGGATGGTGGCCGGACATTTACCTGTACATTTTTCAGAAGAGGAAGCAGACTGTCACATACTCCAAGGTCAAACAGCAGTTCCCTCATCTGCCTGCCTCCTGGATGCATCAGCAGGTCAAGGCTCAACAGGGATAGAGCATTTCCTCTTTTCTCAAAGGAGCAGCATTGTATGACTTACAGCTCTGTTCAGTTATTAAAATTGTCCAAATGCCAAACTCTTTGCCAGAGAAAGAATGGCTTTTGCTGGAGTGCACACAAAAAAAAATGTGAAAACATGCAGCTGTAATCTGCAAGGCGAAGCGGGGATCCAGCCGTAAGCCCACTGGAAAGTGAAGATCAGCACTCGCATGGGCAGCAAAGCCCCGCAGCCCTCTTGGGCAGTACCATGGGCTGCCGGGGGAACGGTTACAGGCTCACAGTCACATGTATGAGGTGACACATACAGGTGGCAGGTTTCCAGCACAGGAAGTGGGTGTAGGTTTGAAAAGTGAAGTCTTCACAAAGTTAGAATTGTGCAATGACAGTGTTTCAATTCCCCTTTTAACCGTCACGTCGCAAGAATAAAAAATGTCATTATATTTAGATGGAAAATTTTGAAGATTAGCTATTAAATGCCGACCCTCAAGCCCACTTCAAGATAAGTTGAATAGTTTTAATCGGATTGTCTGGTGATGATAGTCGGGAAACTGGAATAGCTGAGGATGTCTAGGGAGACATCTGTAGATGTGTTACCACCATTTAACGACGACAGTAAGGCACCCGAGGTCATCTATAAGGTGATTCCACCTTCAATACAATATAGGAGGTCTGTAAGAAACAACCATACACCTAGATTGCCATGGAATTAATCTTATTTAAATTAACATCAATGGCAACCAGTCATTGTGACACGCAGTACGCCCACTGCTGGCTGGAGGCCAAACTGCAGGGCATTCACGTGGCAAACAGTAGGACGTGGGGGTGTTCAGATAGTAGAGTTTCTCTTGCCCGTCCTCGGAGCAGAGCGAACCGGCTGCCAGATGGGAGAGCTGGAGGTATCCTGGGATCTGCTGTCGCCGTCAAAGTTAATATCCAGAGAGTGTGGTTTGTTTGTTTTTGGTCAGTCGCAGATATGCACGTTATAATCCAAAAGCACAGGCCGCTAATTACAGGCCCCATAGCCACTCACCACACAGCCATTATCAGGTAGAATTTTATGCTGAATATTAAAGTACGAATCGTCTACAGACTAGCATTTGTTTTTTTTTCTCTCTGGCGAGGCACGATGTAACATCTTAGAAATAAGAATAATGACCAGCTAGCTGTCAGAAAGTTTAATTACAGGCTTTCTGAAGGGAGGTAAATTTTGTTCCTTGGCAAAATTCGAGCGTGCCACACGAGATGGGTCGAGTCTCCTATGCTGAAAACGCGACCGTGACGAAGCCCTTTGGCCCCATCGCTCCCCAAACCGGGACGGGCAGGCTGCCCCTCCCGCGAAGGATCACCATCTCGCGCCGAAAGTTGGGACCTGGGTGCGACTGGCTACCCGCTGCTTCAGCTGAGTGTCATGTGATGTGGGCCAGCCCATCTCAGAGTGGCCAGCGAGGGCACATTCACAGACCAACCCCATCACAGACCAACCCCATCACAGACCAACCCCTTTCATACCTACTTGGGAAAATGGCTAGAACTGCCAACAGCCCAGATGTATTTAGCAAGACGGCAATAGCCAAAACCTCCACACAAAATATCAGCTTCCTTGAATACAGCGTGCTGCAACCCACTAAGTGCTGACAGGCAGAATTAACCAGAAAGACAGACAAAGCCTAGCAGTTAATAACGTTGCTGACAGTGTCTGCTTGTGGCTTAAATCACTGTACGGCACCCCCCCCCCCCCCCAAGAACTCCCCCCAGCACCTGCAAGAGATCCACAGTTTACAGAAAAGCCATCGTTAACAAGGACGAGGGTGTGGAGCGCTGACAGCATCACCACCAGGAAGCAGGAGGCCATGACAGTCACACCCACCACCAACGGGCTCCATATACAATCATCCATTTCCCAAAATGCTGCATCACATACATGACTTTCATCTCCATACTTACATATAAGGGAGCTTGCTGTGGATTCAGTTTCATGACACTGGACTCTAAAAGAGAAGGACAGAAGGGATCACGTGAGGATGGACATCAATATCACAGCAACAGGAGAAACATCACCTCATCTCATTAAAAGGCCAAAGAACGATCAGGCCGACTGTAAGCCAGGTGTTCACGGCCTTGCAGTGAGAGAAACATCACAGCAATATTTATTTCCAGTGACTATCCCAAGAAGCCAGTTGACTGTTAGGTCAGAAACAGATCCCACTGTAAAATCCCTCCTGCTGTTAAATACTGCGGGAGAACCCCATGTTACCCCAGGGGGGAGTGCAGGCCATACCCCATACCCTATTTAGGGGGCTGTTCACATCCACAACACCTAAATGCCGACATGAGGTTTTCTGCATGTCACTGTAGACGAAACAGACAACGACGACGCTATCAAGGGAAGCAGGAGTGAGGAACCGGTTAGCGATTTAAGCGCCTCAAGTTACACTTTCCAAAGCTAGTGACGGTTCCAAGAGAGCCAATAAATCAAATAAATACATATTTAAAATGGTTGATATAAAATATGATCTTTAAGAGTGGCTGGGCTTCATTTTCACTCAGAGCATTGATGGGATTATTTCTCAGCTTCTTTGCAAAGTAGAAACCACCCAGAAAAAGAGTTCGGAACCACAAATGCTACGGCATGTCACTATTCAGGAACGGGTCAGACGCATGTTCACGTCAGCGACTGGAGCTCCGCTACCTCTCCGGAAAACCTGCCGTTTTCAATGTGCACTTTGAGCTGAAGCCCAGCCCCAGGCTGCATATGGGTCTGGGTTTGAACCCACAGTCCTGCAGGCCCGAGTGCACGGCGCTACCAGCCGCCGGCCTGGATTGGGTCCCTACTCCCCGCCTGGATGGACGGAACAGAGCCAGAACACTCCCAGCATCTCATCACCCAGCAAGAGGCTCCATCAAAACACATCCAAGCAGATCTGCTGATGAGAAGCTCTTACAGGGGTGAAGCATCTGCTGCAGGTGTGGCCGGCGATCCTAAACAACCTGCCAGGCCAGCTGCCCGAGGAGCTCCCTTACCCAGCCGCACATCAGAACAACCTGGATGAGTGAAAACTCATGAAAGGCCTTGTTATTACACCATTGACCTTCTCCCTGCTTATGATGTTAATCCAACCCCACCCCGACAGTGTCTGCTGGGTAAACAAACAGCAGCCCCTTATCCGCAGCCCAGACCATCTGGTTCTCCCCTAGCAGAGCCCACACCATCCGGCTCCGTTGCGACAGCCAACGCCACCCCAATCTGACTGCGACTTTAGAATTATTAATGTGACACAGTTCAGCTCCCCACCCAAGTGGAAATTCCCATTAAAGTCTTATCAGCCGGTTTCTGCCCATGTGAAGTGGTCTGCATTGCCCAGTGGCAGGTCTATTGGGAGGTCACTACCAGCAGAACTCAAACTTAACCTGTTCAGAACCCCGGATCGAATCCTAAAACGTTCGAGTTCTGATCGAATTTTCCCCCTAACAAATAATGGAAAACCAATTACCTGGTTCCCGACCCCAGAAAATTACATCGAATTTTTTTTTAGCATTTAAACACAAAATGGACCGGATGAAATAAGAGCATATACAGTTGTGTTTAAAATAATAGCAGTCCGACATGACAAACCTGATCAATCACTGTTTTTGGCAGAAATTATATTTCTACATGGCAAATAATTTACTAGTAGGTGTAGTAGAGTAATGGAAAACCAACAGACCCAACAGTCATGACATGCAAGCTGCTGATTATTTGTAACAGAATCATTACTTGAAAGGGGCGTGTTCAAAATAATAGCAGTGTGAAGTTTAATTAGTGAGGCCATTCATTCTGTGAAAAACCAGGTGCCAATAATGGGCCTTATTTATGGAAGGAAGGCAGCAAATGTTGTACATGCTGGTTATAGTGGATTTCTCTCTGAAATTCTGAGTAAAATGGGTCATTCCAGACATTTTTCAGAAGAACAGCGTACCTTGATTAAATAGTTGATTGGAGAGGGGAAAACATATAAAGAAGTGCAGAAAATGATAGGCTGCTCAGCTAAAAAGATCACAAATGCTTTAAGATGACAACCAAAACCTAAAAGACATGGAAGAAAATGGAAAACTGCCATTGGAATAGATGGAAGAATAGCCCAGATGGCAAAGACTCAGCCAATGATCAGTGAAGTTACCTGTGAGTATTGTGACAATCAGATGAGGCCTGTGTGAAGCCAAGCTATCTGCAAAAGGCCCCCGCAAAGTCCCATTGCTGAAAAAAAGACACTCGCTGAAGAGGTTATAATCTGCCAAAGAACACACTGACTGGCCTAAAGAGAAATGCCACAATATTTTGTGGACTGATGGAAGCAAGATTGTTCTTTTTGGGTCTAGTGGCCGCAGACAGTTGGCCAAATGACCCCCAAACACTGGATTCAAGCCACAGTACACTGTGAAGACAGTGAAGCATGGTGGCGCAAGCATCATGTTATGGGGGTGTTTCTCATACTGCGGTGGCGGGCCTATTTATCGCATACCAGGGATCATGGATCAGTTTGAATACCTCATAATACTTGAAGAGGTCATGTTGCCTTTTGCTGAAGAGGAAATGCCCTTAAAATCAGTGTATCAATAAGAAAATGACCCTGAACACATGAGCAACATCTTGGTTCCAGACCAACAAAACTGACATTTTGACATTTTTTTTTTTTAACACAAGGTTACACGAGGGCATGTCTTGTTACCGCATGTTGTCATAGGCTGAAGCACCTGCGAAGGTCAGACAGGGAGCAGACAGTGTGTCTTACAGCTGCACCAAACCTTTCCACACCTGTTCAATGAGCAGATTAACACCAGCAAATAACAGATTCCGTTCCATAGTGACAACGGCTGGAATTTACACAGCCCAGAGCCCATTGGAGGCTAGCCTGTTAGTGAGAGGAAGCCAGCAGCCCCAGGCGGCCTCCCCGGGCTGCGCAGGCGGCCTCCCCGGGCTGCGCAGGCGGCCTCCCCGGGCTGCGCAGGCGGCCTCTGCACACGTCGTAGCCAGTTCAAACTGAGTGATGCTCTCATCAGGTCCAGCTGAAAAGCCCTCATCTGAACAAAAGGCCACTATTTGAGAATAGTGGACCTTTAGGAAGCCTGTGTGAAATATGGGGACGGACTGTGCAGGGGGTGAGAAGTCAGCAGGAATGGCGAGGCGGGGGGGGGCGGGGGGGGGTCACCCGTTTCCATGACAGATGCCGTCTTCCTCCCGCAATAAATAGCCTACTGTTAGAAGCAGAGAAGACGAAGTAAAGGGATAATCAGCCATCTATAATTACACCCACATAATCTCTTCCTGGACCTAATCTATCCTTGTCTAACAGTTTCTGTTCCATTTGCATAGCAGAGCACGACTGCCTGAACTCCGGCCCACTGAGCACGTGCGGCGCAGGGCAGCCCGTGAATTTCCATACTGCACATTTATATTCCGGAAACTACAATATCAAACAATTCTTTGTGTCTATAAAATTTACCAAAGCACATGTATTTTTAGTCGAGGGACAAAAATATAAAAAAAAAAAAAAACACGACAGGCTTGTAGATTTCCAAGGCAGCAGTGACTCGTAACCAGAAGGGTAAATCCTACGAGGCTCAGTTGTAGCATCATTAAGCACAGGAACTTAATCAAGATCTCGAAGCCCCGCAGCATGTATAGCAAGATTCATCATGGGCAGCATAGATTACTGCTAGCAATGAAAACAGCCACAGAAGGGGAGATGCCCAGCGAAGCGAGAGGGCAAACACCCAACTTCCATACGACCCTGTTACACAACACAGGAGTGAAGCAGGGGAAGCTAATTCATTCCTCTCATATGAGCACATGGGAATGTACACGGAGTTAATTTTGGAGATGATGTCCTTCCCCAGGGTGTCAGGAGCCGGAGCACAGATACAAGCACGCTCAGACGTGTACGTGTGAAGGACGAGGATCCGCACCGAGCGCGTGTTCACCAGCATGTAAGAGTGCTGCTGGAAGCTGAAGCAGGACCACGAACCGGCTAAGCGACTCAGAGGATAACTCCTGCTTTTGTGGTGGGTCGGCACACAAACACACACAGAGGCCAGGAGATGAGCTCGCAGAGTCCTTCTCAGCATCTTATCAGAGTCTGTTATTTAGGCGTCAGCTGGAAGGACTCTAACCCTGTCACTGGGTGCCTGACCACCACCAGAGCACCCCACACGCAGAAAAACAATTTCGGATGCTGGAGTTCCAGGATCATCTCGTCATGCCTGAGGGCCGTGTTGACCCCCTTCCCCACCCACACCGTGGGCCACATCCTAGTTTTAATTAAATATGTGTAGCTCACTCTCAAATACACAGGCAGGAAAATGGAGGGCTGTTCTCTCTCACCCGCCCCAGTTTATTAAACAAAGGCTCTTCTCCAAGCTGGCTTTCCGCTGCTCTTCCCGGCCTCTATTCAAACACACACTGATTTTACATCGACTTCCTTTCCTGGCTAAGTCCATAAATAATGCAGGCAGAGTGTGACAAGCTTCAGCGAACTACCAACAGCGGCAGCGTTATAAAGCGGGTCGCACGGCTACAGCTTCTCTATAGCAGGCCAAAGCAAAGGCTAACAAATTAAATTAAAAGCACCCAGAAGGGGACTAGCCAATCACGGCCAACTGTACTGCTCAGCGAAATTCAGGGCAACAAATAGGATTACAGGACGACAGATCACATGGTCATCCCATTCATTTCATTAAGCAGAAGGCTATATGCCACCAGCTGGTCATTCAACCTCAGAGATTACTGGTAAACCTGTTAACGTCCAGCAGGTGGTGTGGTTATTAAGGGCATATTAAGGCTATTAAGAGTCATAACTGAAGATTGCAGGTTCAGTTGCTCCAGTACACTCCAGAATGCCTGAACTAGGCGAGTAAAATACCCATCTGTGTAAATGGATAAAATTCACACGTTTTCATGCCCACTAACCAGATTTAAAAAGCATCAGCTACCTGACAGTAAGCAAGACACATCCTCAAAGGTCACAGACTGATTTGACGTCACACAGGCACGAGGCATCAGCCTCTCTGTCTGTCTACTTTCGCTCTGGCTACTTCGAAACCGATAAAACTCACATTCACACATATACGATGGGAGTGTCACCAGGTTTATCCCCTTAACCCAACCGGAGTAACCTGGGATTCATTTTGGGTATCCTTAGCAACTAGCAGCCATGGTCAGATAAAGACTGCAGACTCTTGCTAACAATACATTATTAATTATTTTTTATTGTTATTATTACCATTATTATTACTACTATTGAATAATATTTATTGTTGTGTTGTCGTTGTTGCTGTTGGTAATAAGGACAATAATTAACATAATGATGATCACACCTAACCCCACCCCAGTCCATCTATACGCTCACCTGCCCTAAACAAACATGCTAAACAACTGAGGAAACAATCACAATGCTTTCTTGTGTGTGTCACTCACCACGTCTCAGGTGGCTAATTACACCTGCTGTTAGTCATTAACGATTCCGTGTAGAAACCCTCTCATCCATCTTTTTGATTCCGGCCTGTCCTAAGATCAAGCACCTTTCTCAGATAGAGACAGGAGAACAAGCCTCAGCTTCGTACCTGCGGCTGCCTACGTATTTATAGCTACGGGGGGGATTAACGTTCATCTCATAGTCCCAAACGGAGGCGTAACTTATTGAAATGAAGAGCTTTACAGCCAGGGACATATAATAATACCCTCCAGGTAACACATCTTTACCCAACATTCTGTTTCTTTGCCTGGAGAGCATCGAACAAGCTGCAGCTGAATTCAACACCTCAAGTGAGCAGCACGGCCTGAAGGAGGAATGCATCTGAAAGAGAGGGAGGGTGATGCCTGAATTCGCGAGCATTTAGACCGACACTGGCGAGCCGGATGGAAAAACAGAGCTAATGCTGGGCGAGGAAGTGAAGGAGAACAGGCGGAGTGGCGGGGAACTCCTGGATCTACACGGAAACAGCAGGGTGGGACAAGTAGGGGACAGCTGGACGGAGTGAGGGGGCGTCCGTCAAAGCCATCCAGGACGCGACGAGTAGGGAGCCTCTTATCCTAAATTCCGCATGCTTGTCAAATGAGCCGACAGTCATAGCGATTCGTTACCTCACATACAAGTCAGAGATGAAAACGGGAAGAAAAATCATTATGCAAACTCCAGCAGGTCTCAGCCTGCATAAGCCAGACTGACAAGCAAAGGCAGTTTGACAGCAACAAAGATCGCAACACCGAAAGGGCAGGGAAAAGGGGTATCCCACAACTGCAGGAAATGCACTGGAGGTGCGTCTGCAAACCTCCGGATGCAAGTCGGGGGGGGGGGGGGGGGGGGGNNNAACCCTCAGAGTCTGTGAGAAGCAAGAGAAACATAAATGCAAACGGTAAATTCCCAGCATGCACTGGGCAAGCCAAATAAACAGTACCAAAACGTGCACAGACGACAGAGAGGGAGGGATCTGACATAGGGATATGTTTAGCTGCCATGGGGTCACTGGGTGAGGTCACGACCCCTCGGGAGGGCAGACAGCATGAGGAATAGCTTCTAGTTTACAGGCTATGGAGAAAAGGGCACCGCTGTGCTATTTAGGAAACTCCATGGCTGTGGAAGTGAGACATGAGCCAAGGCAGAGATCTGCTGCAGAGAGACGATCTCACCCAGTGCACGTGAAACACGCCCAAGGCAAGAAATAAAGCAGGGAGCGACCGGCACTCCCAGCTCATCACAGAAGCCCGCATTTATCTCAGACCTATGAGGTCACACATTTCAGGGGGGAGAAACCAGGCCTTTAGCAGTTTCAGGGTTTCTGTGGGGTAATTTAAGAAATCCGTGTCACAAAGGTGCGTCAACTTGGATGCTTGGGTGTAACGTTGAATAAGTTTATTCCGGCAGAATCTGCTTAACCAGACACAACAGCCCACATGATACAGCCCTGAAATGCGGCAGTTTAAATCTAGTGGCAGAGGTTCTGGGCATATCTACTGTAAATGGACCTGGACGGAGCCTATGACCCCCCCCCCCAAGGGCTGTCACATGGGATAGGATCTGACCAACAATCCTGTGATTAATCCACATTTCAAGTAACTGATGGGAGAAGTGGAGATCAGGTCCAGAAAGTAAAAACCCAGACCAATCTTTTGTTTCAACTAACTACTTGAATCTAAAGAGTCAGTCACTGCATGCTTATCTAGTTAGTAGGTTGAAACAAAATTTGGGTCTGGATTTGTACATTCTGGACCTGAACTTTCCACCTCTGACTGATGCAAATCAGGCATTGGCCAACATCTAACTCACACCAAGGAAGCCCAGTGACCTTAGGGTTTCCTGCAAGGCCCTCTGGACAGTCAAACGTGGGGACACACTGACAGGACAGCACAAAAGGCAGAGGCATGAGGGCCTAGGGCAAAAATACCATGTGTATGGCCTGGAGCACCTCACAAATAGGTCATTAAAAGTACACGTTCGTCTAATAACCCTAATCCCAAATGTCTGATGCCACACATCCAGTTGTCCATTACACCACACATCCACAGTTGTCCATTACACCACACATCCACAGTTGTCCATTACACCACACATCCACAGTTGTCCATTACACCACACATCCACAGTTGTTCATTACACCACACATCACCTGACAGCAGAGAGCATACGTAAACAGAACAGGCACAAACATAAAATGCACCTGGCAAGCGCATAGAAACATCGTAAACGTTCTGTGTATGCATGACCTTGATAATTTCCCCATACACGGAAGTATCTGGTCGAAGGTCAGCGTGCAACACCAAGGTTCTTCCTGCCGGCTGACCTGCCCCGCCCCCCAGAACCCCAGGCCCATTCATCAAGTCCTGACAGGTGTGCCGGCGGGTGGGCAGACCTGGCTCAGATGCAGCGAAGGCAGAAGGTCACAGTAATGATGACAGTTAGGGATGCACCGAATATTCGGCGACCGAAAATTTCCGGCCCGAAAATGGCCCAAAAGTGCATTTTCGGTTTTTGGCCGAAAGATTTTTATCACCGAAACAACACGGCCGAAGCAGTATGTTGTGATGACGCAAACAGAAACCGGGGCCTGCACGTGATTGTCTGAAGCAGCATGTCTGCGGTGTGGACGTATTTCAATATATCTGAGAAAGACCCACGGATGGCGATTTGCAAAACATGTAATGCCGAAATTTCAAGAGGGGGTGCGTCTGCAAAGACTTTCTCCACGTCGGGTTTAAT
>JABFEB020000008.1:5042547-5056496 GCA_019775895.2 Stomatorhinus ivindoensis | reverse complement strand
TGAGAGGTGTAAGAGTTTCCTATAGCAGTCAGGTGTAAGAGGTGTAAGAGGTTCCTATAGCAGTCAGGTGTAAGAGGCTCCTATAAGAGTCAGGTGTAAGGGGACGATCCAGCACTACAACTCGTCTGTTTGTCCTCAGCTGTCCCTAAGCTGTGCCCAACACCCCACCCCCAACCCCCCTGTCAGCACCTCGTCACTTCAGTTACGGTCCCGGTGGAGCTCCTGAGCACAGATGGGGGGTGTGTCAATGGCAGCCCTGAGAGATATGATTCCTCCAGGACTGATGATCAAATTAGCACTTTTTTAGATGGGGAGACCTGAGACTCTGATCCTCTGATGCCAGCAGCCAAGGCCTAACATCCCCGTCACTCCCACCCTCGCGGAGCAGGAACAGGCAGAATAATGGTGCATTCCTGTATTCCTTGTAAACATTTCTTGATGTTTGAAATGCCAGTAAAGACAGGAATTACAACAGGACGAATTGTGGGGGGGGGGGGGGCAAAAGTGCGAGCTGGGTCCTCAAAATGGGAAGCTCAATTCCAGGGTCGGGCTCGGGGCTTTGGTTTGATGGCGGACACACTTACACTGCCATGGAAGTTCCTCGGGCGTTTACCGAAATGGTACATTTTGATTTCTTTTTTTTTTTAAGTTTTACAAACTCATTGTTGCTTTCAAGAGTGACAGACACTTCGCGCAATCCGTCGCAGCCTTAAGTCTTGCCTGAAATCTTGCGGTTTTTCACACTGGCCATTTGTCCTGGTCAGGATCACGCTGGGGGGGCTGAAACCTGCAGTGGTACACCCTGGGCAAGTTTAAGGGGGACAGTGTGCTGTCTCTGTTCATTACAGACACAACCCCCACTCCAGTGTGACACTCTCACTCTCTTAAATGTATCCTGTTTACGGTACATAAAATACATAAGATCCCTTGCTGTCTTTGAATGCCCATTTTGTGGATGACTCATTTAGCACCAGAGATGTTTTCAGAGAAGTCCATGTCTGTCCACTACATATACAAAATGAACATTCAGAGGATGAAGTGTGTTATCACTACAATAACTAAAGAAATGATGCATAACTGATGACTGACCTGTCCACCCATCCGACAGGGGTCACACTAAGCATGGAGCATATCCCAGACAGCTCTGGGGGACACGTGAGACTGAATTTCAGCCCATTACAGTAATTACACAATCTATGCATTTATTGTACTCTCTACCTAATGTGATTAATTACTGATCGTCCGTGGACTGACATCTTGGGCAGAGTGATCCGCTTTGCACCATGTGCTTCTGAAACTAGGCTAGGAGGAGTAAAACTGGAGAATGCTCATGATATTTGGGGTGGAGAAGGTCAGCCTTCCTCCTCCATCCATGTTCTATAACCACTTATCCTATTGAGGGTCGCGTGGGGTCCGGAGCCATTCCCAGAGACTACAGGCACAGAACGGGACACCAGCCCATCGCAGGGTACACTCATACATGCACACCTATGGGCAATTTGGCAACTCCAATTAACTTTCGTGTGTGTTGTGGGGGGGTGAACCAGAGTACCAGGAGGAAACCCCATGATGACACAGGGAGAACATGCAAACTCCACACACCATGGCGGAGACTCGAACCCTGGGCTCAGAGGTGACCACCAAAACAGACAGTAAAATAAAAGGTGAGAATTAGGGGAGAGTGAGACACTGAAGGTGACTTATGAACGACTGATGGTTTGTGGAGTTTTCATTTATCTAATTTGACTTGGCTTGTTTTGCACTGTCAGAAGATCCCCCTCGGTTTTGCTGTAAATCTACCACAGGGGGCAGCCTTGAGCAGAGTCTTAGGCAATGAAGATCTGCAGCTTCCCTAGGCGGCCCGCATGCCAGCATGCTGCGGGAACAGCTCAGTTTCATTCAGCACGCAGTGCAGCGTAAGTCACGCAAAGGCCTGCAGCTCACAGGCGGAGCTGAGGAGCTGGCAGAGAGGCAGATACGCTTCCTGGCCACAATAAGCCGTCGGGTAACGGGGGGGCGGGCGTGTGTAGAAAATATATCGGCACCATCTTCAGAATCATTGTGGGTGCTGGCATCCGTGCCCTCCCCAGCCTGGCCGGCTCCACCCCCACCTACGATATCCGAGAAGGTCGTCAGTCATCTCTCTGCCCTCGGGTCCGAGTCACATTTGCGGTTTAGTGTAATTAAATGGAAACGATTTTTGGGAGTGTGACATTCCTGCAGAGGCAAGCCAAACAAAATAACTGTGTGCTTAAATGCAGGACCGCAGAGTTATGAATAAATCCTTACATCTCCCCTGAAGTTTACCCGATGATGTTTTAAAAGTCCCCTCTGTTTAAAATACAGTTCCTATAATTATATAAAAACTAAAATGTTACAGACCCCAGCCCTGAGCCCTCTGTTCCCTGGGAAAGGTTTTCAGTCCCCTGCACCTCTAAGCAGTTGGAATAAAAATATATTCGCTAAATTATTGTGCCACGTAAATTAAAATCTACAAAAGAAAAAAATTCACAAGGGAACGACATCTGATTTGAGTCAAAATCTTTCTACTCTCCTCTGATCAAGTCCACCCTCAAACCGAATTCAGCATTTTAAACGCCGGCACAAAGTGTTCTGTAAATGCTGCTGAGGACAACACAGGATCAGGTGTACGAACATGGACAGGATTAGTGTAATTTAAAGGAACACTAACAGTGACAGGCAGATACACTCCTCGATACATACGATGAACACGTTCTGCAAACCCAACTGGACTACTGAGAACCTAGAGCAGAATGAAGATGGATTAACCTGAGTTTTCTTAAATGGACTGATTGATTGACTGCCGGTGTGGGTGATTACAGACTAGCGCCATCTGGAGGTGGGTGTGGCCACAGAGGACAAATATTCTTGAGGCAGGTCATTTGTGAACAGGATTCTGATCCAGGGCTATGAAACAGAGCCACAGAATAAACGATAAAATTTGCTTACACCGCGGGACACTTTCCAGCATGAGGAACGTCTCATGGAGAAATGCGTCATGCCCGGCTGAGAGATCTGCTTCCCTAATGCATCCTATTTTCGTCACCTCCCTTAAATGTATCGTTAAAGGAGAGAGCTGTAAGCATCAGGTCCTTCATTTCTATTTCTGTAGTTAAAATATACCTTTCCAGGACTCCCAAGAG
This sequence comes from Stomatorhinus ivindoensis, assembly GCA_019775895.2. Classification (NCBI taxonomy): domain Eukaryota; kingdom Metazoa; phylum Chordata; class Actinopteri; order Osteoglossiformes; family Mormyridae; genus Stomatorhinus; species Stomatorhinus ivindoensis. The sequence continues at coordinate 5,053,332 of JABFEB020000008.1, read as the reverse complement.
ACACTCAAAGTGCCTCAAAGAATGTCTGCAAAAAGAGCCCTCCACACAAACCCACGCTGGCCAGAAATCTTTGGCCAACTGTGGCAAAGGATGATACAGGTCTCACTGAATAAAACACAGGTGCTGTGAGAGCTACCTCAGAAATAAGTAAATGGATAAAGGCTCATTGAGATCTGGGACACCGTCGACACCCTGTAGTGAATGTCTTTGCACTTGGTTGGGTACGGAGTGCATTTTCAGGATGGAGCAGAAACATTTTCACTGATTCACATTCAAGCGCAGTCACTGCGTCTCCTGCAGCAGCACTGACGCAAAACACAGATATTGCCAGCTTCAGTGTACAAGGGATTTGTATGTGTTTGTCTATAATAAACTCTCATTTGCCTTAATTTCAGATATGCACAGCATGATAAAGTCAACATGACAGCATGACGTCTCAACGTCGTCGCAGCTTCTAGAAGTTCATCAAAGAGGAATCCTGCCGTCACATTTCTCCTTCACGTAAGAGCTTATGCAAAAAATGACATAAGAAGCTGACGCTAAAAAGATAGATGAAAGTGGTTATGGTGAAAGTTCAAGTCTGAGTTGAGACTCTCTTGCAAACTGAGAACAATGTAATGGCCGATCACATGTCAGTTAAAGAAAAAGAGAAACTGTGCTCCGCTAGCTGGTTAAAACAAAACCTTGACCTGGGTTTTTACTCTCTGGACCTGAATTGTCCACTGTTGGTTATTGGTAATATTGCCACATAAAAACAGCAATAGAGAACAAAGATAAGAGGAACAGCAAGAAGCACCGATAATGATATCTCCGAAAAACAAAGACACTTTCAGCACAAAAGCAATTTGCAAATGAGTGATGATTAATAAATGTGACCCACAGTTTATTCTATAGCATCATTACATGCTAATATTAGCATCTACTAGTAGCCGTATGGAATATAAGTATATCATATCTGAAGAATGTGCCTGCAGTGCTAATGTTTCTGTGATGTAACAGACAACAGCCCAGGGAAGAAAACATCGGACCTGAGCGGCTCTTAGTTAAAGTGTGAGAATGGGCGACCCGTACCAGGACAACACGTACCTGCAAGATAGCAGCTACTCCACGTACGGAGGTGGGACGCAGGCTGGCTACGAGTACCAGGAAGACTATCCACGTCAGGACGAGGACGCTGCCAGCGACGTCACGGAGGGCCGTGATGACGAAGACCGGATGTACGAGGGCGAGTACCAGGGCATCCCGCACCCGGATGATGCCAAGGTGGCACAGCGAGTGGCGCGTGCCAAGGGGCCCGGCGACGAAGCAAGCACTCTACCTGAGGAATACGAGAGCATCATAGAGGACTGTGGCCACGGCCGTTTCCAGTGGACTCTGTTCGTAGCGGCTGGCCTGGCCCTCATGGCTGACGGGGTCGAGTGCTTCGTGGTGGGCTTCGTGTTGCCCAGCGCTGAGAAAGACATGTGCCTTTCCAACGCCAACAAGGGAATGCTCGGTAAGTGAGGCGCGTTTCCACAGCCACCAGATCAGAAGAGCTTTTCAGATGGTTCGCATCTCAAACGGGGCTCAGCTGATGTACCTTTGTACGGGGTAATCCACTTGTGAAAGTGCATCAGATTATAAATTAAACAACGAGGATAAAAATGAAGATCAGGATTCTGCCTCCGGTTGGGTTGCTTCAGACACAAGCAACTTCCCTCAAGAAGCTTGATCTTCATGACTCATCTGAATAACACTCTTATCTGTGACCATAAGTCTTATTGAGAGCTTTAAGTCCTTCAGCGACTAATTGACTTTTCTCTCTTTTGCTAATATCGATCTCCTAAACTTACCTGAGTCTCAGTATCAACTCAATAATAAGTAAGTAAAAGTTATTTATAAAGCACCCTTTGCAAAGTTCACAAGGCACTGAACAATATGCAAACACAATTGTAAAACACAGTCATCCAAGTAACATCAATTAAGAATAAAGGATATAAAAGCCTCCTTAAAGAGAAATGTTTTGAACTGCTTCTGAAATATCTCAGCTTATGGGCCAGATCTTAGTGGCACTGAAAGGCTGTTCCATCACCTTGGGGCCACAGATTCAAATGCACAACCCCCCACAGATCTTTAATCTGGTCCGAGGAACTGAAAGGAAATATGATTGAGTAGATCTCAAAGTACTAAACAGTCTATAAAGGTGACTGCTGCATACAAGACAAAATCATGCACAAAATTAATATTTTTTTTGTTCAGTGCTTGTTGTCACAGCGAACGTTTTATTCTTGATGGGGCGAATGAATTAAAAAAGCTTTCTTAAGCAGCGGGCCTTTCAGCAGATTGTAAATTTTAAAGAGTGCTGTTAAGCTGTGCATTTAACTCTAAGAATCAGCTCCTTCTGGTCCACAGACTTAACCACACGCGGCCCTGGAGTTTGCAAGCAAGGAGACCCATTAATGGGCTGTTCCAAGACACACACACTTAGGACAGGTTAGAGAGCACGGATCATCTAACTGAACGTCGTCGTACTACGAGAGAATGTCAGAGCACCCAAAGCGGACCTGCACATCGAGGGGAGAACCTGCAGACTGCATAGACCGAGTGGGTAGTGGGATCCAAACCCATTCTTGGCAAGCTCAGTCGACAGAGCTCACTACCCCCACTCTACGCTGCTATCTAGCAGCAGTTATGAATTTCACATTTTTGGTGGCTGTATATGACATTTCCTTTTTAAAATGAGTTATTCATCCAAAACAAGGAATCAGCAGAACACAGTGAACAGGGCATTGCAACGCTGCTTAACATTCTTGTAGATACGCCTATGCAATTGAATGGCCGATTGCGTGTGACTGTGTGGCCCATGACGGAGTGGCATCCTGTCCAGACGGCCCCCTCCTTGGGCCTTCTGCCTCACACAACCACACAGCACTGGATACGCTGTTATGGAAGACGGATGGGAAATTCAATAGAATCTACGAGTCTTAGGCCGCTGCGTTTATTTGGAGGTAATTGGCCTGATCTTCCCTTGCCCAGGTGTGCGTCACGTGGGCGTTCTGCATAGACGCTGAGTCAGCAGGTTCCCCTCAGATCCATAGCTGCCCCCATGACATTGACTGTAAGATATATGAACCCGTCACTTCCCTTTCAATCAAGCGACTTGTGTTTCAGCCTGACCTTGTGGTGTCGTCACTACAGAACCCCCATCGCTAGCCAAAGCACACAGGCATCTATAGAACAAGCTTGGAAACTACCATCAAATGCATATGAGTCCAGAAAACGGATTAACTTGGGAAAAAAACATTCTATGAGTTATATTGTGCATTTTGCTCTTGAAGGAGAAGTCTTCCTAAGGAGAGTCTTTTAATTGGCTGTTTCACATCCATACCCCAGCAGAAATGTCCAAACGCTGGTTACAAAAGGCTCCTTTTCAATATTTATGACTCATGGCCATATGGTGCTTAAAAAAGGTTGTTTCCTGTTATTCAGAAATGTGATCTTGCCTTGTAAAAAAAACCCACAGTGAGCTGACAGAGTTTACGACCCCGAGGGTCCTTTGCCCAACTCAGATGTCACCCCCGCCGGCTCTGTTTGGGTGCCAGGACTCCAAACATCGGTGCCATCTGGGGTGGAACCAAATCAGAGCATGTGACCTCAGACATCACTCTGCCGTCATTGACACCGAGGGTCAAACCCGATTCTGCTCCTATTAACACACCGTTGTGCTCAGGGTTCCACCACTCACGTTAGAAACTTTAAAACTCGGATAAAGGAACATGGGCATTCAGAACATCATCTCGTAAGCTATCTATTCTCTCTGCTCTCAAAAAGATGGTATCTCTGTAGACGGCTTAGCACAGAGCCACACAGCTGGTAAATCCAGAGTGTGTCTGCATGCTTAAAGGGAGTTGTGCTAGCGGGGGGGGTTGCACGCCTGCTGTGCTTTTTCTTACTCACCTGACCCTCTGCACTATTTTTAAATATCCGCAGTGTCTGTCAAAAGAAGAAATGGAGTTTTGCCTTAGAGCCTCACAGTGTGAATCCGGAAATGCATTTTTACAAATGACTCCGGGTGCATAATTCATTATCCCAGCATGGGGATTCTTGGGAAAATCTGCTGTTTAGCTTTGAAGTAGAATATGGTATGATACAAAAATAGTCACATCGATTGATCTTGCAACTGCATCTCTAGGTCAGGATCATAGAGGGGAGGGATGTAAGTGTACTTAGGAAAGATACTTACTCCATCGTTTACATGGCAGGCTTATCACTTTTTAAAGTCACTTTTTACCCCATATATGGTAGGCAGGAGTTTCAGGTTAAGTGTCTTGTCTAAAACTGCTCTAGATCCCATCCTGATGGTTAAAATCCCTCTGTCATTCATGTCTATTATCACTAGCACATTTTATAATTTTTAAAATAATTTTGTAATAATTAATAAGTGGGTGGTTGTATCAGGATTCGTCAATTGTGAATCGAATGTTTGCCCCTGAATCCTGCTTCAGTGGAGTCACAACATGCCCTGCAGATTGTTACCATGTAAGCGTGTGGAAGGTAGCCCTTTTGCTGCAGCCCTGCTGGAGCAGGACCGTTCAGCGCTGGTTCTGGATGACCCCAGATCCGGGAGCATGATGTTCTCCTGATGGTCTCTGATGCGTACTGGTGCGGCTTACTCCCCTGTGATCTCCCTCTCGCTCCCTTTCTCAGGTCTGATCGTGTATCTGGGAATGATGGTGGGGGCCTTCGTGTGGGGGGGCCTGGCGGATAAACTGGGCCGCCGCAGGTGCCTGGTCAGCGCATTGAACATGCACTGCGCCTTTGCCTTCCTCTCCTCCTTCGCCCAGGGATACGGCTCGTTCCTCTTCTTCAGACTCTTCTCGGGAATAGGGTGAGGAAATGGCTGGGGAGCAGCCCGTCGTCATGACGACGGGCCGTTTGGGTGTCTGAAAGCGACGTGCCTCGGGAACCAAGCCGCATGTTGGCGGGCGTGATAATGGACTCGGTAGCTGTGCAAATGAGCATGCATGTGCGCTTAACCACGGCAGGCAGGAAGCTGCTGTAAAAATCAGAATGACTGTGATGTTGTATGTGATGCCAAGGCTGCGATAGCAGTAGGATGAATGTGAGGTTATCTAGCCAGAAAAATGATCTCCATGTGCCTGATACATCAATAGTCTGTTTGTTGGTGTTAGAGAGTCAGGACACCCCCATCTGCAGGGGCATAGGAACCGGGAAGGGTGGGGGGACATTTACCCTCCAAGATTTCATTCGGCTTCATTCATTGCCCAAATAAATAGCCCTTTGTATTTAGGTTTTTATATCAATCCCTCACCTATGTTATTGCCCATCAGTAATTAATGCTGCGTCTACAGCAGCTGTCCTTCCTCAGACACAAATTAAATTAAAGCGTTTTACAAGCCTCCTGTGGAATCACACTCCTACTATTTGGGGGCAAATTCCTTGGTAGGTTTGAATTATTTCCTGTCAAAGCTGGGTACTGACATTAAGAGATGAAAATAACTTTTCCACCGAAAAGGAAATGTTTAGCGCCATTTAAAGCATCTTGCTTTCTTCTTTGCCACAGGATTGGAGGTTCCATCCCCATTGTGTTCTCCTACTTCTCAGAGTTCCTTACCATGGACAAGAGAGGGGAGCACCTGGGCTGGTTGTGCATGTTCTGGATGATGGGGGGCATTTATGCCTCGTTTATGGCCTGGGGCATCATTCCTCACTACGGTAAGGGCAGTGGGGGGGTAGCCAGAGGCAGGGAGGTGTGGCTGCTGGGCATATCGGGGGGAGAGTCAACTCACCACCATTATCTGCATTGTCTTCCCTGTTTCCCAGATTTAGTATCTATGACAAATTAGCGTGAGGGTGCAATAAAAAAGCAGCAATGGGAATGGCCAGTTCTGTGGCTGATCAACTAAAATGCTCAAATTTGTGAATACAGACGCAGAAGATTAATTTAAATAATGACTGACCCAATATACTAAGGGCAGCATAAAATAAGACATACTTTTTTCAGCGTTAAATAATGACACACTTTGCAGTAAATTGCCTACTGCAACCCTTACTGAATCACGTTGTGTGATTAATTTAAATACTCTCCTCCTGCCAATTTTACACTTTGAAAGGGGATTCCTGCAAATGCATATGCAATATGGCCAGTCGCAAATTAAGTGTGTCGACGCCCCTCCACCGCTGGCTTTTCACTGCATGAAAAAAAAATGGCTTATTTATCCTCCACTGCATCTCTCATGCTCACTTAGCATAAATGTCCCAGTTCCTGTTGGGAGGTGTAAAAATCACACACGAAAGTGCTCCGGAGCTACACACTTCCCTGGACCAGACAGCTTCCAGCTTCCAGAACTTTCATGTGAAAGTGCCTATTTCTAGCGCCAAGGCTATCACTGACCCTTGTTCATTTGACTGCATGCTATCCCAGCGCGTCGCATCACTGCCTCAGCCCCGACCGTCCCTGAAACAGGAACCTCGTTGGATCTACCCCATACCCCGCGGCTTGGCTCGCTGCCTCCCCTCAGACCACACTGAGTATGTATTTCTGCAGGCTGGGGCTTCAGCATGGGCACGGAGTTCCAGTACCACAGTTGGCGCGTCTTTGTGCTGCTGTGTGCCCTGCCGACGCTGCTCTCTCTCACGGGACTGATGTTTATGCCAGAGAGTCCACGCTTTCTTCTGGAGGTAAGATTCGTGACATGATGTAATTTTTACTTTCACAAAACAGATGGTGAAATTGGATGGAAACCTTGTTCTCCTTAAAATGCTGAGTCGTTTCAATAGTTTACTCGTAGTATCAACAAAACCAAACTCTGTTTTGAATTGAGCTGGCCATTTTCGCAGAATGGTAAGCATGATGAAGCCTGGATGATTCTGAAGCGGGTCCATGACACCAACTGGAGGGCGAAGGGAGAGCCAGAGAGAGTATTCACTGTGAGTACTGCAGGAAGGAACCAGATTCCTTAACTGTGTACCGACATTCTGGCTGTCTTCTGCTAAATAAACCCCAAATCAACATTGTCTTATTTTTTGGTTAACGATCCCAAGTCCACAGGCATTCAGGTTCCTCTGACCTCACTGACGAGCCTTTGTCTGCACGTTCTTCACACATAGGTGTCCCAGATAAAGACCGCACGGCAGGAGGGAGAATTCATTGAGATCCAGAGCTCTACAGGCTCTGCCTTTCAGCGCTGGACCGTTCGATCCAAGGGTTTGACCAAAGAGGTAGACCTAGAGAAGCAGAACGTACCAAAATCATACTTGACAGAACGCAGCGATGATGAGCTTATGTGACATCAATGTTCATATCTCTGCAGGTTCTACAAAATATTCTGTCCCTCGCGTCTCCTAACCTGAGACACGGCACCTTTTTCATGGCTATTATATGGTTTACCATGGCCTTCAGGTAAATAGCTTGACAATGTCACCTCTGGCAATACACGTGTGTGACCAGCTCAATCTGAGAAAGGAGCAGAACAGCTGCTGCAACTGAGCAATACTGCTACTGATTTGGGGAATCACACTAGGGATTAGCAGTGAGTAACCTGATTTAAAGCAGCAGCTAGATAGCCATAATGCCTGCTGAATGGGCACCACAGACACACATTTAAAAAAACAAAAGAATGGATTTTGCATCTGGTTCTGAGCTGATTTGTTTCTCAATGCCACTGATCAGATTTACAACCAGATATTTTAAGTTAACAACACAGGTTGATGATGTCACAAGATGTCAGCTTATGTGTGGCACAAACTACTCTAATTTTAATGCTGATATGTTTACAAACGCAATGAAAGTACATGAAATGCTTTTTGTTTCAGTTACTATGGGCTGTCGGTGTGGTTCCCAGACATGATCAAGCACCTGCAGAATGAGGAGTATGAGTCCAAAGTAAAGATTTTCCAAAATGAAAGAATCAAGAACTTTGTCTTCAACTTTTCTTTGGAGAATCAAATCCATAAAGATGGAGAGTACATCAGTGATAAGTATGTCAAACAAATGAATCTGTAAACATTTGCCATCAATATTGAGCTTTCTCATACTTAAAACCAAGCATAATTACTTTGATTTCAATTACTCTAGCTCCGTTTTATAAATATTTTGTTCTTGTTAGTTTGCCAGCTGGAAAAGCAGCAAGATAATCATTCTTTTTGTTTCTTCTGCAGCTTCACCAAAATGGAGATGAAGTCCATCAAATTTGAGGATTCACTTTTCGTAAACTGTTACTTTGAAGACATCAAGTCTACTGGGACCTTCTTTGAAAACTGCACCTTCAAATCCACAGTCTTCTACAACACAGGTAAAACCTAGAAAGCATGCATTTGAGGAATCGCACACTTTAACAATCCACATAACCAGTGACGATGGCAGTGAAATGTTCCAAACGTGTGTGTGATTTGCAGATTTGTGGATAGAGAAGTTCATTGACTGCAAGATGCACAATTGCACATTTGTGCATTCCAAGAAGGGGTGTCACCTGAATTATTATGAGGAGAATGACACCCTGATCTACCTGGTTAGTTTCCTCGGCAGTTTAGCTGTGTTACCTGGAAACATTATCTCAGCCCTCTTCATGGACAAGGTTGGGAGGATCAAGATGATTGGTGAGCAGGAAAGTGCCTTTGAGATGCAGTCCTCCTAAAGTCCTTGTGATCAATGGCATGCTTGCATGGAAAATTGCTTGCTCTTGGCTCCATAGGAGGTTCCATGCTCATCTCGGCCGGCTGCACCTTCTTCCTGTTCATGAGCTTCAGCCAAGCCGCCATCATCGCTTGGCAGTGTCTGTTCTGCGGCGTCAGTGTAGCAGCCTGGAACGGCATCGAAGTCATCACTGTGGAGCTGTACCCAGCATCAAAAAGGTAGTATAGTACGCAGAACGGCTCAGTCAGAGAACAGATGGCTTTATTTGTTAATGAATCTCTGTTAGATATGAAGCTCCGCTACTGTAAGTTTCGTTCTTCAAAATCTCCAATCTTCCTCTGCAGAACCACGGCGTTTGGGCTCCTCAATGCCCTCTGCAAGTTGGCCGCCATCTTGGGCAGCTCCATCTTTGCCTCGTTCGTGGGTATCACTAAGGTCATCCCTATCTTGTTGTCCTTCGGTGCTCTACTGGGTGGAGGCTTGCTGGCCCTCAAGTTGCCTGAAACACGACAGAAGGTCCTCTTGTGAGAATCCAGCTGAGAAGATATTATGTAAGCTCAGTCTTAAGGTACAATATATTTTCAGCCCTTCTTATGCTTGTCCCAGGTGCCATCTCAAAGGCAAACACCCATAGAAATTAGGTACTGATGCTTACGTCCATTTAACAGAAGCAATGTCTTTTCCACTTTGGGGTAAAAACTACTCTTTTAACCGACCGCTCAGGGTAGCCTAGCTCTGCAAATGTACTTAATATACTGACAGTGAAATGGTAACATGATAGAATAATAGAATAAGGTTGTACACTTGACTTTCCCCATTAAATTGACACTGGAGAAATATATAGAATATTTTCTGTCGCATGATCTAATGTGGTGAATAAGTGGGATTGCAAATCTTTCCTCAGTCAGATTCTCTCATCGCTCATCTTCTCCCTCCATCTATGGGTTGGCTGGATTATCAGCAAAACCCATTGTCATTTTTCAAGGCAATCTGGTGAATTCCTGTAGAGAATGTCTGAATCTCATCATCCTATACTGTCCAGATATCACTGGTCTTTGTAACGTGTGGTTTAGCCAGGTAGGTTATGGAGTGTGTGCAGCCTTCCTCTGAAATGTGAATGCTTAGGTTCTCATCTAGATATTCTCTAAAGAGACATCAATGATGCATCTAGATATTGAGATGTAAATATTGAGAACTAGGATAAAACTGAGTTGTGTATATGACTACAACTTAAATTATCCATTGTATTACAAATTGTCACCAATATTTAAAGTATCAAACAAGTATTTGATTTGGTAAGCATGTGTGTCATTTATGTATTATATTTGTATATCTTCTTATATGTAATTAAACGAGAAAGATCAGTAATACATGATGCCAGTGTAACCTTGTTCTGTGGAGGTTCATCAACCTCATGCTTCAGTTCTTGAAGTGTTCAGAAATATCTTTGTAATACAAGGAGCTGTGGTTGGTGTATCTGGGATATGCTCCAGGTGGCCTTGACAGGTGTGGAAGGTTGGAAGATGGATGGATGGATGGATTCAGTGTAACGTAGGTTCAAGTGAATCTCATTCCTCCATCATAAAAAACATGCACCACCAAAAATACAATGAATCCATCCGCACTCTAAGTGTATTTTGAAAACATTAGAATGAGGGTCCTTGGCATTGGAATGCAGATGCCCAGTGTAAGCCGCATAAATATTATGCTTTTTGAAGTGTAACACTTGTTTTGAGAAACCAATATTCTTTTATCGATAACTTATAAAACACATTTCTGAGTAAAAGACATTTACACAATCACCTATTTGGAGAATGTCAGACTGTAAGAGTAAAGCCGTGGACCTAAAGTCATATTCATATGAAACATACCGCTATCCTCCACTGGAGAACCGCAACAGAAGAGCGATGAGTAGATGTACTGCATCCCAATCTGAGAGAAGCTCTGGCATCCTTCCGGTTTTATCCTCAGCTTTGTTTTGATTCCTGCTGCAAAAATAAAGCTGCATGAAAACACTGTGGTGTGTCTTTAAGTGAATATTAGAATGAGAATTAGAATTAGCTGAACTTTAATGATCCCCCCACATCCCCCCCCCCCCCAGCACATATGAACATACATTTAGTACAAATGACAAGGCACAAAGACAATAT
>JABFEB020000008.1:5001885-5024786 GCA_019775895.2 Stomatorhinus ivindoensis | reverse complement strand
TGTAAAATGTGTTCAATGTGCTGCCCATTGTGTTGGATTATTAAGGTGTATCCATATAAATGGCCCACCCTGTAGATTTGGAGTAAGATTTCTTGCATGAGCGTGAGAGAATTAAAATGTGTGTCACATCAGATGTGTGAGAGTTATATAAAGAAAACATTATTATTATTATTGTCGTGACAATAACTGCAGATATAAAGTGAAAACACATTAATAATCATATTGTCACATAGCCTATATCATCAACCAGAGAAAGAAATACGATGCTGAGTATTTTAATACTGTAACTTACTCTTTGAAGATGATTCCAGAGATCCGAAGCTATAGTATTTTTAAATGCAAATTCACTCAGGTAAGTCTGGGGAGAGAGGAAGTTTCTTTTAGCTTGTACACAAATATTTTGGTTTAATTAAACTGTCCCAAAATATATGCTGCAGGAAGCTTTTATGTTCATCTCAAGTTAGATGGCCATTTGTCAGCTTTTTGTACGTATGTGTGCACTTACACGGAGACCTTTGACAAAGACTGACTCGGTCAGGAATGCCGAGAGCATTCTCAACACTGCAGCACCCTAATGAAAAAGAAATACTAATTATAAAAAGTCCACTAATTACTAACATACTGCAAGTGCTGTTGAATAAATGCACATTGCACATTGATGCTAACTGATAATTGATCTCATAAAACAAAGAAACAGACAAATAGATAAACAGAAAACTAAATGGATTAAATGGAATAAATGAATAAAGCAAATATTAAAATTTGTGATTTCATGTAGAGTTAATTAATTTGTTATATCACGAGAACGGGCTGCTGCATTCAGCAGAACTAACAGAACTGAGGTTATTCATGGTGGACCGCAGGTGAGTAGACATCTCTCATGGGGCTACATTTTCTTGCATTAAAAAACATAATTAATGATTATTCATGAAATGCGCAGAGCAAAGCAGTTAAAGAGAATATCAAAAGCATCTTAGGGACTCAAGAACCTCTTTCATGACAAGTGGCCAATGAGGTATTTTGTTTTATGTGTAACATGCCTTCGTTTTGTGTGCTTGTGATGTGCCATTTGTGTTTGCATTTGTTTGTTTCATGTTATGTACTATGTAATTTATCAACGTATTTGTGTATTTGGTGTGACTAAGATTTGTACATCAGGGAAACAAGACATACCCCGTCTATTAACACCTGTATCAAAGAACCAACCTGTATATCTGTGTCATTGTGAAGAGAATTACAACTAAAGTCACTCACTCACCCTCATCTCCAAACACCCACTGGCCTTCAGCTCCCCCAGGGGGCTATAGAAACCTTGAACTGCTCACCTTGCTGTAGGAAATGGTATTAAACATCTGGCTGATTTCTTCAGGTTTGTTGATGCTCTCGGCTTTGGATGACAGTGGGTGGGAAGACACCAATGAATCAAAAGCTAATGCCTTGTGCACGTCGTAGAGAACGGTCAGATCTTTCTGTGGAGGGGCAGCATATCTCCAGTAAGCTCCAGGGTCACTCTGCTCTCACCACAAACATTCTGTGACAGACGTTGTCAGTGGCTTTTAGGGAATGAGGTCTGGAATTTAAGGCTGTTCCCCAGGATTTCCTCAATAGCTATGAGTTTTGCAATGCTAATATTAAAATTTACATTTTTCACATTTAGTGTAAAGGAACACTAATACATGAAAATGTTTTATCTATTGATTTAAGATTTAAGAAGTCTTTTTATATCACTGGCAACATTTTTGCTAATGTTCATGTTTGTATTGTTGACACTCTGACTTAATAAATGAACTCTTACAATGTTCCAGGTCGGGGCAGCAAAGTCAACGCCGAGATATGATACATAGGTGGCAAATCCTTCATTAAGCCATAGGTCATTCCACCATTTCAGTGTCACGAGGTTTCCAAACCACTAAGAAGGAGGCAAAATTGGTAATTGGACTAAGAATATAATAAGTTACAAAAAGTAACAGTGTCAGTATTATTACATCATCGACAAACCATGTGTGCTAATTCGTGGGCAATCACTGTTGCTACTCTCTCTTTGTTTCCATTAGAGGATATGGCAGGATCATACAGCAGAGACGATTCTCTATAAGTGATAAGCCCCCAATTTTCCATGGCTCCAGCCTGGAAGTCAGGCAAAGCGACCTGATCTGTTAGCAACAAAAACATATAATTAATGATGTAGCATCCACTGTGAATCTGCTATCAAAGTATTCACAACAAAGGCATTCTCCTTTTCAACACTTTGAGAACATAAGAGGAACTTAATAGTTTTTCCATTAAGGCTTGAATGTAGTGTGATGATTGTATCATACTTCTTCTTACAGTTTGTTGTAGTGACATTTTTTTCTGGGTTTCATAATCCAGTGACACCTGGTATTCTTTAACCAAAGTATATGCTTGTAAAGTGTAACATTTTAAAGACCTACCTGATTTTGAGAGGGGGTAGGGTGATTTATAATAATTCACAAAGAACCGCAAAATCAGTCCTGTCACGTTGAGAGCATACTGTCCCTGCACTCTGGAGATGGCTTTTCTACGAGCCCAAATTCGAATCTGAACAAGCAAGTACACAAAAAATGACACCATATCAATTAGTAACATCAGTTCACTGACTTGATGGTGCATTGTAGCAGAAACTGTATTTTAGCACAATCAGACCAAAAAATGGACTGAACGTTGCTTTAGGTAGGATGTAATCATTGAAGAGTTTACCAAGGCATTGTCTTTTTTGGCAGATGAAATATAGGTGTAGTCACTGACAATAAAAGCTAACAGGTAGGTGGACATTTTTGGTGTGGGCTCAAATGTGGTCTTGGTTACAGTCTCATTGTTAATTGTCATGTTCACGGATTCTGGAAGAGAGAAAAAAATACCATAAGCAGACAGCTCCCTTCTGCGCATTTCCAGTTCGACCTTTTAGTGGAAACACAGATGGGCTTGTCAATGCAAATGGCCATCAGGAGATACCCTCCAACAGAAAACCTCAGAGGCAGCATCCACTAACCAATGTCCATGCCATTTGATAGGGCCACAGTCCCACGCTCATGGATGATGGTGATGTAGAAGATGGCTTTCATAGCGGGCTCGTCGAAACAAGGAAAAGCCTTTCTGGCATATGTGGCCTGCATCTGGGTGGTAGCAACAATTCTAGGTGAGAGTGAGACAGCATTCATGACCAAATGGTTTCAGAGATGTGTGTTGAATAGGGCTGCACCGTATTGGAAATTTTCAGATATCACAATGTAATTTTTTTGTGATAAATATTGCGATATTAGTGAAATAGGAGATGAAAAATCAATTTCTTACAAACCCGTCTATGAGTGATTTAAACAGTAAGGATGAAAATGGCTATGATTGGCTTTAAGATCGCATGCAGAGCTCATGTCTCAAAAGCATGCTGCAGTTAGCTATATTTGATATTTATTAAACATATTGCGGTTCGCAGTAGGCCCCAGACCAGTGAGCAAGAAGGGAGGCAACATTGTTCCAAACCTCGGGCTCTTTACTGTCAGCCCTTATATGAACTCTTGCTCAACACAGAAACAACAGTGAAATTCGTCATACATAATGGCAATTCCCCAAAAACCACACTGGCAAGGAGAGGTGGAGAGGTCCCATTATAAACAGCCAGTTACACACACGCACACACACACACACACACACATGGTGAGAAGTTAGAGCATAGATGGAGACACGCAAGGATTAAGGCCTAACATAGGTGATGGTACACAGGACAGTCACAGCACACAAGCATTATTCATGAACTGCGCAGAGCATGCTGGGAGATGCTAATGAGCTCTGCTACATAGAAAGCAGAATTTAGTGATCAGAGATGATACACCACAACACACAACAACAAAACGTGTCCTCTGCATTTAACCCAGATGTGATATTGTTACATTGCAGGGGGCTGCTAATTCAGCGCCGGGGGAGCAGCACTTTGCTCAGGGGACCTCAGTGGACCCATTTGGATTTAAACCAGCAATCTTTCAATTATAAGTGCACTTCCCTAACCATTAAGCCACCACAGCCCACCAACACCACAATATGATACATAATGTCGAAAATGAAGAGTCATTACAATTGCAAAGTTTAGTTTCCTATGACTGAGTAAAATGTTTTATCAGAACTGAAGCCCTGCTCCCCCTTCCCGGAGTTCATTGAATCATCAATGACAGGTGTTCCCCATCGCATGCCAATCTGAGTCATGACACCACCACTTATTTGGTCGGTAAACAGTTTCTCTGTCACCTTAATGACATTTCTAATAGCATGCTGAGTTAAACCATTTATGCAAAAACATTGAATGTCTTTTCCGTATTTTTTCACACATAAGTTAAATAGCTGTTTATAGATGTTTTGCCTGGAAAATACAGAAAATGGTAGTATTGCCACTAGGACTTCACCTATATTACATGCAATGATCAATGTGGTTTTGATTAATCTAATCATAACTTAATTGTAGGCAGTTTACTCTGTACATTTATCGACAACAATGTCTATGAACCCATTACTAGCAACAAACTTGTGTACCCAAAAAACCTTAAATCATACATTATATCAGAAATGCTTCTCTTGCAGTCATGCAAAACGAGAACCATGTCAGTTTTAGTTTGAATCATGCATCAAAAAAGCTGTAGCCTTACGTGTTTGATTTAATTGACCTTACTGGATGTCGCACTGCCCGCGATATTATTACTGCGCATGCGTACATCGCGATGACCATGCTGAAATAAAAGAATCGCAATGTATTGTGCAGCCCTAACGTCGAGGAACGACCAGCGTGTCGCAATCATACCAGTTCAGCAGAGCAGCTCACAGACTACTCACACAAACGCTTGAATAAATTGGTGAAATTTCCTGTGCTCCAGCTTTTCATACAGTAAGTATATGAATTTGGCAGTACAGCGCTCCTGTCATGATCCGCCCGTCCAAGCCTCATGTGTGCCACGCCCCCCTCGTTACCTCGTGTCGATTCCTAATGGATATCACCTGTTGTCTATCTGTGCCTGATTGTCTTACGTATTTAGTCCGCGTCTGAGTCAGTCCCCCCAGGTCCATCATTGTAGTCACTGTAGTCATTTTGGTCAGTGTTGTTCCCTGTACGTGTTGAACAGTGTCATCGGCAATAAAACCCTTTTGCCTGCATCCTCGCTGCTCCCCGCCTGTTTCCTGCTGGCCCATCTCTGCACCAGCGTGACAACTCCTACATCCACGTATAATTATTTATTTACTGAATGGGCCTTCAATTTAAAAGAAGCCATGTTTCAAAGAAATGCAAGGTAAATGTCATGCTCTCCAATGGCTAAAGGTATGAATACCTGAATCTTATAAATTGGACACATTGAAACACAACATATCAAATTGGACAGCCAAGGGCTAATTTGGGTCTAAGAAAATCATCCATTCTTTATGCAGTTAGAATCATCTGAAGATAGCTTTGGGAAAGCTTAAATGACCGCTGTGTTTCTGAATTAATGTAAACAAAACATTAAATGCATTCTTACTTCTTAACCCCATCCTCTTCATATTCACTTCTGTAGAATCCTTCCATATCATCAGCAAGTTCCCCTTTGAACTTTGTTTTAAGACTGTACAATTTCCCAACTGCTAGGTTTCCATTTAGCTGAATCACAAGATACTGAGTTTGCTCTTGCAGCCGTGTGGTGATTATACTGGGTGTTGACTCACCACCCAGACTGGTTAGGGTTGCATGAAAACCATTGGTCATAGTCAGGTTCAGCTTATGACAATGGATCAGAATCAGGTTAGTCTCTTTGGCACATGTGAAGATCACGCTAGACACTCCCGTGAAGATATACATGCCCAGCTTATTCTTCTGGAGTCGAGGCCACAGGGTTACATTGTAGCTCTTGGGCAGCAGAGAGTCCGGAAGCCTGGAGTTATCCCATGCCAAGGTTTTGGGTTGCGATGTATCTTTTCTGGAACTCCACTTACCGAAGACAATACACAAAACAATAATGATGATCACAATGACCACTGCTGCCGCTTTTGCTAGTTTCTTGCTAACATCACCCATGTTTAAAAACACATATAGTGGTTCTTTTATTTACACTTTACTTCTTTGGATTTCTTCTTTTTTCCTGGACTGATTTACGCGGTGCACTGGAAGAGGACAGAAACCATTTCTAATCTGGGCCCTAAATGACAAGAAAAACATGAGTTATTTTTATTTTTCAACATCACCATATCACATTGTATAATGGACAGTCTCTTTTAAGCAGCACAATCTAAAATCATATTTTTTTGACATGTTCTCTTTAAACACTTATTTGCATTGAGTGCTTTATCTGCAGTGTCTGTAATTTTCACTGAAGAATTTGTATTCTTTAATGGTTAGGAAATGAGTTTCCTGTTAGCAACAGTGGCCATTTCAGCATGGAAACAAGGCATGGAAGAGTAAACAAGGCTCCTAGAGAGAAGATAGAATGTGCCTTTAGTTCAAAGAGGCTACCGTGAGATAGATCCATGGCAAACACATTAAACATAATATTTTTAGCTAACTGTTATTTTAATCTAATTTCCCTACTCACAGAGTCTGGTCATTTGTTTTCTGACACCCCATCATACCAACAACATGACATAAATCTCCCATTATGCACAGACACCATGAGGCATGTGTCGATTTTAAATGCAGTTCAAAGGACAAAGGGTTAAAATGAGAAGAGTGCTACTTTAATTCCACAGATCTGTTTAACATTTTTCGGCAAATGTTTTGATAAGTCCTTCGCTGAAATACTGGCACACATTCCATTGCTAGTTGGTATTCATGCTTATTTTTAAGAAAGAAAAATATATTTATTTTTATGCCATTGGGTACAACCTGGGAATGGAACTGTGAATTCCAAGAAGGTTGCATATTGCACAGCCCTACTGGCATTCCACAATATTCCACATTATATATATATATATATATATATATATATATATTCCAGATGTGAGGTTACTACAAAAACCTTTTAAAAGACTGTAATACTGATCTACTCACCCACTTAAAGAAAGTTTATGTTATTCTTCCTGTGTGAGGAGTCTTAAGAAGGACAATACCCGAAAAATACCCGAAACACCTACCTAGACCATCAGACAAGCCCCTCACTGAAAATCATACCCTCCCCCTTTAAAATCACATCTGGACAAGGAGTGGGATCACACCTCTGCCCTGAAGTCACAGCTTTGTTTTAAAAATCAGGTAAAAGCAGACTTACCAAGTGGATAAGGGAGGATGTGAAATAAAGATCTCAAGCAGACCGTTATCTAGTTGCTGAAGATGTGTGTCCTTTTGGGCAGAACGGCACAACCGACGCTCCTGCAGTCCCAGAGTGACTTAAAAGCACACCGCGTCGGCACTGCAGCCGGGACTGGAATGTGGGAGGAACGGGGCGGTCTCTAAACCATAAATAATGTGCCTTAGATGACTCAAACGTGTGTAGTAAATTCAGAACAATTTGCTGTAATCGTAGACGGATTAGTGAGACTATCAAATGCTAGCACAAACCTAGACATATATTTTTCACAATTCAGTATTAACATCAGAGAAAGATTCAGCGCCATTATAGGGGAAGATTAACTGACACAATATTCTACCAACTGAATGGTAGCACTGCAGTTTTACATTGCAAGGTCGAATGGGATACCTCATGCAGTGAGTTGATGTATAATGGAATGTGCATGTTCCCAGTGTCCTGCCCAGATAAAGAATCAACTTCAGGAGATTACGAGAAGACAGTGAGTAGCTCACAAACAGAGAGAACTTCTCTTCTGTTGAAACCTTGCATGTCATGAGTGAGTTACTCTTTTAAATTTTAGACTGTAAAATTTTACAAATACCAGTTTTCATTGTGTCACAAGGTACTGAGTTTATACTTGTGCTGGGTGCTGTTTCATGGAAGCTGTTGGTCATGGTCAGGCTCTGCATATGGCTTATTCTGAATGCATTAGAATCAGGTTAGTCTTCCTGGCATACTGGAAGAGACGGTAGACGTTAAACCCTTGAGAATTGGTAGACCCTTGAGAACCTACATCTCCTGTTGCTTTTCTGCAGTTGAGGCCACAGGGTCACATTGTAGAGCTCAGATAGCAGTGTCTGGAAGCCTGAAGATCTAACATGGAATACTGGTGGATAATGATGCTCCACTGGAACTCACCAAAGATAATACACAAAATAATGACTCTGGGCATTAAGATCACTCTAGTACTTTGGTTGCGACCATCCCCCATGTTCAAAAGCAGGTTCAGTGTTAATTTTACTTACAAGCTTCTTTTCAAACCTTTTCTCTTCTGAGTCGGTTCATTTATACGGCTTCTTCATTACATAGATTTACATTCATATTTATTTGTTTGGCAGACAACTTTGTCCAAAGTGACATACAAGCGTGGAAGATAAGAGACCACAAGCATAGAGTTGTCAAGGAGCTAACTTGAAGAGCTCATTGCAAGCCACGTTTTCAGAAACTGGATGCAATTAAGAAAATGTCAAGAAAATTATTAAAACAACACCTCATCTTTATTTAGGGATAATCAGGATCACTTCATTAGAGACACACAGGGACTTAGGTTTGGGTCCTAATCAGCCCCAAACACCCCCCGCCCCCAAACACACACAGTACACCCTCAGTACTGATATGGACATGTTCCTACCATCCATACCCAAATCTACACCCTTGGTGACACATGGTAATTACTTTTGAACATGAGCTTGAATGTGACTGGTTTACCGTGAACAGTCACATGACCCGTTATAAAAGGGTATGAATGCATGCAACCAAATCATTTTGTATTTTATTTTTCCTTTTATCCAAAAGGTTTGTTTTTCACTGGAATTTTGTTGTTTGCAATATCACATCGAATATAGGGATACATCTGACATGAACTCTCACAAATTTTTTTACTAAACAATAACCTGCAATTTTAACAGAGGTATGCAGACATTTATACCTACTTCATTTGAGAGCTATGACATAAAAATATATATATCTATTCTATCTACTCATTCAGTTAAGGCAAGTTTCTGCTGTGGGGAGTGTTTTAAGGAGGACAATACCCAAAAATTATTCATAACACCTAGAAAACAGAAAAACACACCCCCACCCCCTGTAAAACAAATCTATTTATGTAGGAGTAACAATTCAGTTTTAAACAAACACATAAAACAGACTTACCCAGTGGGGAAGGGAGGATGAGTAAGAAAGGTTTCTAGCAGAATGTTATTGACTCCGAGGGGAAATGCGGCTTCTTGGCCAACAGAGACCTATACAGAGCGGCGTGAACAGATCCAGACCGACATGAACACACAAAGAGGCAGCACTGCCACTCAGACCTGAATGTGTGTGGGTTGAAGCGGTCTGTAAAACCTTAAATAAGTCTGGTTTTGCATTTGATGGCAACTCAATTGTCTGCAGCAAATTCAAGTGAATTTACTGTAATCACTGAAGGAGATCCTTTGTCAAGATCCATGGAATGATTTTATAGGCACTTGGCTATTGAATATTCCATCACAGTTAGCTTCAGTGCCATTATAAGGAAAGATTTATTAAAAGTGTTCTATTATGCATAAAAAACCCACAAAAACTAGAAGTTATCCTACCCCACCCCTACCCCAGCTGAATAATGTACACATTGTGTATGCCAACTAATGATTCACTTCCTGGAGTAGGAGCTGCAAGGACATTTGAAGGACAAAAAGGAAGAGAATGCAATGTGTATATATAACCATTTCAGGAATCCCGAGCACTTCCACGTCACCACAGTCTTGTTTTTAACCCAAGATATTACATAACATTGTGTTTTTGGTGACCATTGTTTATTTTCTATTTTGAAAAGTACAGCAATTACGTTTGAAACACAGACTGTTCCGTACAATTCATTTCACAGGGTCATAAGGAAGGCCTTCCATTATTTCTGCTCAAGTAAACATCTACAGACCTGCGGTATAATATCTCTGATGCGAGATCTCCATCGTCACTGGCTTGGCGATTACAGGATATTTTTTAGGAGTTGTTTCTAGGTTCACATCAGACGGTGTGCGGAATTTTCTGCCTGATTCCACGAAGACAACTCCTGCACACATAGTGCAGAATTATAGGGTTTACCGAAATGTCACATTACATTACATGTGTCGTATATACGTGCTTTTCCCAGTGACACTTTTTGGGAAGGTGCTGTCCATGTAACATCACAGGGGCCATTTCCATGGGTCTGGACTTCCTCCATTTCATCGAGAACAGCGTCAGAGGTTGTTCTGGAGGAAAGGGCAGCACGGAGAGCAAGTCTCTACCATCAGTCCTTCATATGAGGAGTGGATTTTAACTGCCATCTCTCTGTGGAGACAGAATATGATGGGGAGGGGGAGTTTGAACACTGAACTGCACAATTCCACAGAAACAGCTGCATCATCGTCATCATGCCTCACATCAAAAAATTACAACACCCCCAAAAACCGAGGTTATGGGGGCCTTTGTTCTACAGCCCAGCGAGACTCATTTCGATGACGTGCCCTTGTCCTCGAAACCCAAAAGAGGGAACAAACAGCATAAGAAAAACAAAATACATTACTATAAAAAGACATTACTATAAAAAACATTACTATAAAGGCTACGCTGAATACTATACAGCGTATAGCAACTGCGAAATTGCAAAATAACAATGCTGGGAAAATAAGCAAAAAAATATGCTGAAGAATGAACATTGCGGGAAACAGCTGGAGGGACCTTACAATAAATCAAGCATTTAGCATATCAGCTCTTGCATCATAATTTTCTTTCTTCTAAAAGACTGCTGGCCATCCACAGAAAAGGCACAAAGTCTCTGAGCAGGAGGATATAATCTATAGAGATTATAACACTAACATTCAGTAGCGATGGCCAAATGAAGCTTCATGAACCATTTGCTGTATTTTTTTATGAACAGAAAGCACCATCTAGTAGGATCTGAAAATACATGAAATGGTTCATGAAGCTGCATTTGTCCATCACTAAATCAGCACGGCTCCTACCAAAGTCAGCCCCTGCTCAGAAAGGAGATAGGCTTGGCACTTTGATGTTGATGTCCCCGATGTTGATGTTTCGTGGGATCTCAGGAAGATTCATGTTCTTCACTGCAGACACGGCACGTGCGGGTGCCGCTGACAAGCCACCCTGGGAAACAGCAGTACATCAGTTCCTTGACCAATTCCTTGAGTTAAAAACATGCTAGGGTATGTGAGTGGTAGAGGAGACTGGGGAAGTAGGAAAGGGTTTTGAAAAAAATCGATTTTCTGATTTGAATCAACCTTTAATTGCATAATTGGATATCGATTCATGAAATTCTAAGATCTTTAACCCCGTTAGTCTTGTGTGGCCAGCTTAGCGCATGGAGATCGGTCAGACAAAAACGTCGTGGGAGCTGCTGTACTGAAGGTACCGTGAAGCCTCAAAGTCGATGTCTGGATGCATTTCAAATTTCAGAAATACAAAGATTCCAACGAGCTGGGCAAAAGCAAAGTCGTATGTAAAATGTGCAAAATGTGGGAGAATTACTGAGAAAATACCACAAATGTATGAAACCATTTAACAAGACATCATCCAGATGTGCAATCTGCAAAAACTGCCGATCCGAGACAAACCCAAAACAGAACAAACTGGTATTGTAACTGAAATATCCCCAAATGACCCAATACTGAATCCAATTGAAACAGAAATCAAATCATTTCGATGAGATGTATCCCTCTGGGGAAGATGTCACGCTCACCTCAGATTTCTCCATACGGCTCTGCACCTCCACTTGTGCAACTATTTCATTCATGTTGGTTTCCAGAACCATCCCACCCATCACCACTTCCTGCAAGATGTAATGAACCTGGGTATAAGACAGGAACAGAACAAATAGGTTCATGTGCCCCCGGGGACTGCATGCGCACAAGCTTAACATCTGGATTCCAGAGCAAATACAAAAGGGGTTGAAATTCAAATCTGCCAGATCCTGCAGGGGGCAGACATGATCAAGCAGGAACATAAGGATGCAAAAGCAAAGTGCTTTGCAATGGAACAAAACTTGCATGTTTATTTTCAAAATACAGGTAATGAGCTTTGTAATAGAGTCCCAAAGAAATGACTAAATAAGCATCCTGTAGCTGTAAGACCTGTTGTTTTTCCTTTTCACTCTTTTCAGAGAACTGTCCGACAAAACACACACAAGTTTAACGTATCTGGTACAAAAAGTGAGAAACTGAATAAAATGGCATCTGTGTGTTTGTGTGTATTGGAGGCATAACGCTTAACCACCTCACAGACAATCCGGGGATAAAGGTTGGTTTTGTCACTTGATTCCACCTGTCCTTCGTAATGGACATTCTGATTTTACAGAGTTCAACGCATCCCTCGGTCTACAAGTAAGGGGCTTGCGTTTCACTTCCTTAACCAACAGCCTTTGCAAGTAAGCACGTTTCTACGTTTTGAACCGATGACATATCCTTTGACACAATAAAACTTTTTTACTTTAGAAATCAGCGTGCCTTGTTGCTTAATAGAAAACACTGGTTTTAATTAATGTGATGATGACAAATAATAAACACTGTGATTGGATAAAGAAGGGAAACATAAGTCCCTTCCTTGTAGACCCAAAGAAATGTGGACATTTTGGACTTGGCAAAATCAGGATGTACCTCTTTTTATGATTCAGCTTCAAGGGGGGAGGTATGACCAAGCTGACGCAGGTATGAACTTTCATCCCTTTCTCACTGTCCTATTTTTTCGTCGAAGCTATCCCTAGTCAGTTCCACATGCACACAATACCCATAGTGTATTTTTCTTCAGTTCACAAGTACAACAATCCGAACGTTAAAGTTGAGGCACACAGCTGTTCAAACAGAACTTACCTTATCCACGTGGAAAATAAGGTCTAGTTCACACACATTTTCAAAGCATTTATCGAGGGTTTCCACAAAAACCTACAAAAAACATGAAGAGTATCAACAACACACTGACATACAGAAGCTTTACTCCTGATTGAATAATTATTTTCCCTAAAATTAATATAATATAGCTACTCCCCTGTTGAGACTATAGGGATCGAGTTTACTGCGGTTAAGTGTGAAACTCTGGCACCACCTAGTGTTGAGTAACAAACACAGTAACACACTTAAAAGTCACCGATATAATGTGCAAGCTGATTCTGAGGATTAGGTGATTGAAAGGCTTTGGAACTAAAAAATAACAATAATTTATTAATAAAAAGTAGTGTGATACCCATTAGCAACTATATATACCAACACAAGAGTTTCCATGGCGACCTCAAGGTTTGTGGGTTAGACTCTGTGTGCTAGTTTACTACATGGAGATATCATCGTTCCTAGACCCCACCCCAGCCCAGCCCTGTGTGCACCAAAACCGTCCCCATCACATAACCACGTGCATCAAAACCATCCCACCATGTTTCGTTTTTTTTTTTTTATTAATTTGCTTTAAGAGTGTCCAACAACACAAATATTATGAGTTACCAGATGAAAAAACTTCCATGTAGTTTTTCTCAGTAGCTTGTTGTCTAGCTACTATATTATTAAAAGAATAGCTTGGTGGTAGTCTTTCTACTTTTAACCATAAGTAGTTTGCAGCTTGAGAAGCTCCTGTATAAAAGTAACTTCCCCAACACTGGTTACCATACATTTTATTACCATCCCTACAGGAAAACCATAAAGATCATATTCCTGTTACCTGGAATTTCAAGAAATTGTCAAATAGTATGGTACTTCAAGGTGTTGGTTTTCCATTGCCGTAAAAACTGGTATCGGCACCGAAAGACATCACAACGCGAGTCGAGGCTCGGAATTCAAAAAATTGCTGGATGATGGGCAATATTAATATTAATGTTGCACCACAAGGGCCACGACAGTCAGTTGGGCTGAGATCAGGCTTTTTATCCAGACATTACAGCAGAGGGGGTTTTAGTTTGTAACAGGAAAAAAAACAAGCTTTTGCTTCTTTGATGGCTATTCTTTCCAGATTATCTAGTATATGTTAAAAAATCAGTTTAAAGTTTACCTCTGCTGCTTTTGCATGAGTACTGCATGTGTTCTCTGAGACAATGATAAATCATTTTCATTTGTTGTTTAAATCACTCCTAGACGGGTTTGTGAGAAATTTATATCAACACTCACCTACTTTTTTAAAAACACCAATATTTATTACAAAAAAATCACAATGCAATACTTGAAATTTTTTCAATACCATGCTGCCCTAATATATTACAGAAAATACTTTATTTCATCATACCATCCTAATCTTGTTATACCTGTTCTTCCGACCAGATCGCAATTAATAATAAAAATAATAATAATAATAATCAATCCTTTATTTATCCCCATGGGGAAATTCTTTTTATGCCTCCCTCAACTTGCTCTTTGTAGAGCAAGCTGTCCGCAAGGGGCAGCCACCCGTAGCAGCGCCCAGGGAGCTGGGGGTTAAGGGCCTTGCTCAAGGGCCCACAGACAGGCTGGGTCCTTAAAGCTTCCTTCATTTGTCCACGCATCCATTCTTATTACATTTTCATTTTAACTTCATTTATCATTGTTTTTTCCAAGTTTGTAACTTTTTTCAAGATGGCGGACACATTGTGTTTCAGAGGCAGGCTATTTCCATAACCAATTGACAAAGAAAGTGTTTGCCAGCCCCATCCAAAAGTACTGAAAAGTATCCTGGCTGGTTTGGTCCTTTACGTATTGGAGCTTTTTCTTCTGGTACTTGACTGAAAGTCACTGGAAAAGGATTAGTACCAAAGTACAAAATTAAATCCTAGTCCGGTGGAAAAGCATCTTTAGATTTCAGTATGATATAGTAAATCCCAAGCCAGTCCAGCAGGTGTCACTAAAGCCCAACAAATGGTGGTAAACTCAGCATCTAAGCCACACAATGAAATGTGAGCTCAGTTATACATTTTTTCTCCCTCCCCACAGGCAACCAATGCTGCACAGCAGAAAGTGTCCCCACCCCGGGTCATACTGCGTTTTAACTGCTGCACCATGTTTTGCTTTGAACATCCAAAACGAATCTGTCTGCTTGTTGCTGGCTCACGTCCCACACATGTGCTGTAAAGCCCGTCGACTTACTCAAGACGTCAATACAGAAAAACCAGAGCTCAAAAACTCACGCAAGCAACAGAGGCTGGTATAATCAAACACAGCAGAGTCCCTACCTGTATCAGATCCAGAATCCCCAATTCGCTCTCAGACGAATCCACACAGAAAACAAAGTAAAGTGTAGCATAGTGTCTGTAGATCAACTTGTAGTCAGAGCCTCCGATTAAACTGGAAATTGAGGAAGAAAAAAAGGTACATATTTGGAAGTGCAGAAACAAATATGATTATTTTTTTAATTTACTATCCATGACTCTGAAAAATGAATACATGCTTTTGTGTATAGTAGGACAGAACAAGGGTTCTCAAGCTTTTCAGCTGAGGAGCCCCAAAATATGAGTGCCAGAGACTCGTGGCCCCTTCAGTAGATTTCGCCCTTAGGGGTATGGGGGGATTTATTCTGCAAATCATCTTACACCCCCTGCCCCCCTCCCCCAGGTTAGACTACTGTATTGCTCTCTTAACTGGAAACAAACACCACATATACACCATATGGCATATTCAAAATGTAGCTGCCTGAACTCTCACAAGGAATCGGAAGAATGAGCACATATCTCCTGCGCTTAGGTGCAGGCTCTGGCTTCCTGTTCAGTTAAGGAATGGTTTCGTGCTTATTAAAAAAAATGGTTTCGTGCTTATAAATAAAAAGCACTCAAAGATCAAGCATCTGCCAACCTAACAGAACAGATCCATGTTTACAAGCAATATAGTACACTCAGATCACAGAATGCAGGCCTCATTGTCACCCTACATAAAGTAACAGTTGGTGCTAAAGCCTTTAGCTACAGGGCCTTACATTATGGAATAGTGTACCAGCTCATGTTCATGATGCTGAATTGGTCTCAGTCTTTAAATCTCAACTGAAGACCTACCATTTTAGCCTTGCTTAATCACATCTTAAGTCACACTGTGACTAAGGTTGATAGTGTTGCTGTAAATTCCCTTTACTGTGTTTTTCCATCAATGTGTCAATGATTGCATTTTCTGACCATTGAGAGATGGTTTAGTCCCATGGAAGAGTGACATCATAGATGTGGCATGGATGCAGCCTACAATCTACCAGCATACCCAGACCTGCACGGAGAACTGGCTCAATGATGGAAATCACACTCACACTCTCTCTTCTATAATGTTAGAATGCTGGAGGTGAGGGGTGTTCCTTTTCTATAATCATCTTTTCAGATATACATTTCCCTTTCCCCATTTCATTCACCATTTTCTATAAATACCATAGTTATGGATTACCACACACTATTGTCAATGGCCTTGTGGTGATTTTTGTTTAAGACGTTATGTAAAAATAAACTGAACCGAATTCCATTGAACTTGGCTCTCTTGAGATCATTAAAAAATTGCTATTTTCTTACTTATTTCCACATCGAGATACTAAGTAGAATCACCGGATCTATATAGAACCAGTCAAAGAACTTGTAAGATGATAAGAGTCTAAGCGCAATGTACAAATACCCCACGCATACCTGTAACTCGGGTGTATACAACAGCAGACAATTAATATATCTGCTTCTGCTAGCAATCGGCGACTACAATAAAACACAATATAGTGCCGGTGTGGGAAGGGACACAACTGCAGATTCAAACCCGATAAAACACAGAAACATCATGCCTTCCTCCTTCCAGAAAGTTACAGACGTTGTCGTCCCTCTTGGACACAAGGTGGAAGGTCTCCCTGATGATCTGCTGCTGCATATCCTCAGCCTGGGAACATTAAAGACGACAAATAAATCCCCACGTCTGATTAAATCAACACAGCTGCTTGTTAAATGCCCTTAAGTTTCACTTAGGATACTTACAAAATACTGGTAAAACCTGGTGAGTCGAGGTTTCCCATGATTATTAAAAATCAAAATGGCCTTAATCATTTTGTCACTGATTTAAAAATACACCAAAATACCAAGTTCTTGCTAGTGCGCTAGCCTACCACCCACTTCCCTGCCTAGTGTGTAACTATTATTTCAGTCGGACTGGAAACATGTCAGCCGCGGATGACAATGTTGGTTCCGAGACGTTATCGTTGCTTAAAACATAAAACGCTGTTTCCACAGTATTATTCGCATATTTTGTAATCTATGCACGTATATATGTATTTCTGACTATTTATTAAAATATTAATGGTTATTAATTAAAATATTAGCAATTGTCATTAAAGTAAAATATTACAGTAACGAAAACCCTATGCTGAAAAACAGGCATACCAAAATTGCCTACTTAATTAGTATAATAAATAAATGAGCGACACTTAGTGAATTACCAGAATAACTGACACTGCTTCAGTTTTGGTGCAATATGTCTCAAAATGAGAGACATATTTCCAGATGAGAGTTCCAGATGATCACGTACATAATGTTCCAGGTAAGTTTATTATTTCATCAAGTGTCTTCTGCCGCGCCGCCCTTTCCTTCTTTTGCTGCCACCTAATGCTGCTGCTTAAGTTTTAGCGCGACTTGTCACGAATTGAAATTAGTTGTAAATCTTCATCCGCATAGTGTTTAGATAAGTGACAACAGGATACATCAAATACTTTTTGAGATCACATTTGAAATTCAAATGTCTTCTGCAATCACCCAAAGCAGCATCGCTTCAGTTTTGGTGCAATTTGCCTCAAAATGTAAATATTTCCAGGTCTTCATGCACACGATTTCTTTATTGTGCCAAGGGAATAAATGTCCGAGGTTGTTCTTTTAGTGTCACTATGTGATGCTGCTTTAGTTTTAGTGTAATAAATGTTTGGTGTCTAAAAACTTTAACAGTTATAAATGTTCACTGATTAAATATGTCTGCAAAGTTTGAACGACTTCTGACTTTTTCATTGACCCTGCTAACGAGAAAGTGCTGTGATGGGGGACCAGTCCGGAGAGTATAACATCAGGGTCAGTGCCGGTCCACCCCTGCCCTTTGTGTCTCTTCCTCGTTTGGCCAAAAGGTGTCGCTGGCCATCCCGCCTTTTCACTCCCTGTCTGATAAGCCTTGTATGTTTCCCCTGCTCCCACACTGCTGCCTAGCTTGGTGGGTTGCGTGTGTGACTGTGAACCCCTTGGTCATGGGTTTGAGGCTGGTTGGAAATTAGCGTCACCTGTATTCACCTGTAACATTTCTGTTACCCTAGTGTACATTATTTGGCATTGTTTCCCTGTTTTCGGTTTTCCCTCCTTCTGCTGTGATTAATTATGTTTCGCATATTGTTATGGTCCTAGTTGTCCCAGTATTGTTAACCTATAGTATCTGGTGTTTCCTAGTTTCTTTGCTTATTAGTTGTTGTGAATTCCCCCTGTTGCTCATTGTCCTGTAGTTTCATTGATTGGTTAATTTGGATATTGTTCTAACCTATCCTGTGCCGTGTCTTGTTAGCCTTGTGTGTATTTAAGTTTTTCTATTTCTGTTCCCTGTGTTGCTCTTTTCCTTAGTTGATACATTTTGTTTTTTGTAGTTAGTTCTTGTTTCTCCCATTTGCATTTATCCCCATCCTGTCCCTTTATTTTGTGGCTTGCCCCCTCCTCTTCTGTTTTGTTTAATAAACCCCTTTGCCTTGGAGCCTTACGTGGATCGTCACCCTCAGGTCCTTGTCCTCGCCATGCTGTGCCTTGACAGTATGATATTTTTATATAGATATATATGATTCTGTCTTGGCTTGAAGGAGAGTAGATTTTACATTCAAAATTCAATTCTAGCAAATTCAGTAAAGAAGCCAAATAAATCCCTGAATATCTAAGTGTTAGGTTTACTGTACAGTCACCCTTTCATAATCATGAGTGTTAGGGGTAGAAGATCCCCATGAATGTGAAGATTTTCAAAAAATATCCGTTGTTTAAAATATAAAATTAACAGAACTGAGAAGTTAAAAAATTACTGTGAGAAATGTGAGATTCTGCAGCCAGAAAGACAGCTAACACATGGGTTAGGCTGCCTGCTGAGACCGAGATGCACACTGTGCCCAAGCAGTAGCAGACTGGGAACAAAAAGCAAAGCCAAGGGGAAGGGGAGGACCCCCCCCCCCCTTTGGTATATTTGGCCGTTGGCAGAGGGGGGGGGGGGTCCATTTGGTATGTTTTGCTCATTGAGATCAACACAGGTTTCCCATCGGTGAAATAAAGCATTACCCATAAGTCCTGTGCTCGACCAGCACTCGCCCCTCACATGACCTCCCCGGTGGGAAAATTCCCGTAAACTCCTAGTACCAGTCTGCGCCGGTATCCAAGCCATTTTTTTAAATCAAAAATACCTTTCAGTATTAAAGATATGCACTTGCATTAGCAAATATTAAATAACATTACTATTTATACATTAGGCCTATATAATTTTACATGATAAAAATCATTTTCACTACCGTTCATATGTTTTGGTTTCTGAGTTTCTGTGATCTCAGCAAGCTCCAGTATTTTCACAGTTAACTGGATGCGGCAGTAAGGAAAGTGGATAGATGCATTTAAAAATGCTACTCACTGGATTTTTCTATTTTATTTTAATATTAATCAGTATACCATAATACCAAATTACGAAAAAAAAATCTGTTGGTGTAGTACCACTTTTCACCTCAAGTTGGCTCCTAATTCAAACAGAACAGTAACTTTTAATGTTTATGCCGTGCATACAAGGTGAATTTCTTACACGTGAAAAGAAGAAGGGACTGCAGGTTCTAGACTCACATGTATCTATGTGTATGCAGGTTCTTTAATTAATTGAGACCACGTGTATGAAGGTTATAGGGTCACTTGTATCTATGTGCATGTTCGCTGCGGCTGGGCTCATCGTGTGACTCAGTGAGTTAGGCTGGGCTTGCTTCTGAACAGTCGCCACTTCAAATCTCAGCGTCAGCAGAGTGATTTCACCATTGGGCCCTTGAGAAAGGCCATTAACTCCCAAGTGCTCCAAGGACTGCCCATGGTTTCTCAAAAATTAATTCCATTTAATGAATAAAATGTTAATGAATGCTCCAGTAGGAAAGAGACAGGTCAAAATCAAGCTTCACTCTCAAAAAAGCTAAACTCAAGATATATAGTTACATTTTCCCATTGTTTTCAAACTTCAGTTTCCACTTTTGTGCCAAATAAATAAGAATTTTTTTGTATTTAAATGTAGAGATTTAAAGAAAGAATAAACAACTGCAAAAACAAGCAAGTCACCAGCTCTGTTTCCTGTACTGTTGTCCCTGGATACATTTTTCCAGAAATCCTTTTCCCTGTTATATAATGTGAGCATAACCAAAGAATGCATCCAAAGAGAAAAAAAAAAAGTGAGGTTCTAATTTGTACATATTTTTCAAATCTCCGCAAGCATTCCAGAATTCTCTTTTTTTTTTATGAAGTTGCAGAAAGGGACGCCCCTGAGTAATCTGGTAATGATGGATTTTCCTGTTGCACACATTGCACAATCGTCATGCCAACACATGCTCTTGATTTGCTGAATGTAAAAGACTCCAGTGTCACTGAGACCTGTCAGTGTGCGCTAGGATGGTCCGGGAGCTTGCTTGGTTTACAACCAGTGAAAAGAAGATGACTAGACAGTGAAGGAGGCAGGGAACATGAGAACATTGTTCTTCTGGAGTGAGACGCACCCCTAAGAGTGAATGATTCTTGGAAATAAAGTTCTTTGCATCTCTCTAAAGCTAAACAATTTTAAAAGACCTTCCTTACTCTGGACCTATGAGAGACGGAAACTACTTTCAGATGGACTGTTTTTATTCTGATGTGCATTGACGTTTTTCCCCTCTTAACTTCATCGTCCAACAGTCCATACTACATTTATTAACAACATTTATGCAACATCTGTGACTATTGGAGGCCAGTTAAAGGGGAAAAAACATCAATTTAAGCCTGTGGAGCAAAGGGTGTTCTCTTCATTCCAGAAAGTCTTCTGAGGGATCAGACATGTCCAGAAGATTGTATGTGTCAAAGCGCCTGGCATTTGCCACAGTCTTGGTGGCATTCCTGGCTATGATCACTGTTATCGCTGTGATCATCACCTCCCAAAAGCAAAAGAGTAAACTCACAGGCACTGGGTACTCAGACACCAAAGTAGATCCTGGGTCACCACCAAACACCAGGTTGCCTAAGGACCTAATGCCGGATAGCTACAGGATGTACATCCAGGTTCACCTGCACACCAAGATGAATGTTACAAACTACACATCTACCTTCAGTGGGAACTCCACTGTGAAGTTCAGGTGTGTGGAAGCTACTCACTGGATTATCATCCACTGCAAAGAGCTGAATGTGACATCTATCCATCTCACCGACGAGCACGGTTCTGCCATAGCTGTGAAATATACCTCGATGAAGCAGGATGACAGTGATTTCTTAGAAATCGAACTTACAGACACGCTAAGAGTTAACACAACATACTACCTCTTCACCGCCTTTGAAGGATTGTTGGGCGATAACCAAGAAGGATTGTACATTAGCCGGTACAACGAAAACACAGGCAATCAGAGGTAAGAACTCTTTCTTTCTGATCGTTAAATCTCTTACCGCTTTTCTTGCATTCGCAGCATCGAACATTCAGGCGTCAAGTCAGCTTGAACTTCGAATTTTGCTTTTCTGTCCCACCATAAAAGTAAATTTTGTCATTTACGTCACTGTAGCCTATATATACTATGTATGCTATACTGTAAGTGACATCCAAAAGAGCACACCGTGTCAAATCTACTAGTATGTGTTACTAGTGGTGTTTTGGTTTTGTTTGTCTTTTAAATCAGGTAGTTAGATTTAAAACTTGAGCTTTAATTCTTATTAAAACTAAAATACAAAACGATTTTTTTCCATTTTGTCATTGTTTCAAAGTATTTCAGAACATATTTCCTTTCATTTAATTATACTTAAAACTTTTTCTACAGTTTGTTCGGATTTCTTGCAACTAGCCACATGGAGCCTACGGCAGCTAGAAGAGTGTTTCCCTGTTTTGATGAACCGGCGATGAAAGCTGTATTTAATGTCACTGTAATACATCGGGTGGGTACTGTAGCGCTCAGCAACGCTGCTCAAAAAGGTAGGGATCGTAACGCAGTTTTAAATGTAAAACACACCACATGTTAATAAAAAATACGTGATACACATTATCGGATGGTCGTGAAAGCCATAAGTCGGTACAGTGCATTTACAAGTACATAAATGTTGCCTCGGTGCCTTAACCACCGGCTCAGATAAAGTTCGCGTCATACTCTCCCAATAAAACGTTATTTAACTTGCTTGTTCAATATAATGTTAATTCAGCGATACGTAACTCAGAGCGCTGAAATATCCACCTCTGTACTTTTTGGCATTTTTCAGAGAAGATAGGGAAATGTTAAAACGTTAAGCACTCAGTATGGTACGTAAATCACTTTCTTGATGTATGCTTAAATGCCGCTGGTCTCTCATGAGGGACATCAAGTGGGACAGAGGAAGCAAGGGCTGCTAGTGTATTTTCCCCGCGTTACACCGCGGTCTGGAAAATACAGCGAACGTGCATGATTAACAGAAATAGGAAACTGAGTTTATCTGAGTAACAGAAACTCTATCTGAGCCCTTAGGGTAAGTTTAGATCACGTCACGTGTAACTCTTTTTAGTGCTGTTTTTTCCTTAATCGTTGTACAAATATTTGTCTTTAAAAAGACATCCACCCTTACGAGAAATATAGAAAAGAATGTGTAAAGTTTGAGACACTTAATGCTTGTATGCAAAATGCTGCGAAAATAGGTACCCAAGCTTGAGTTTCAGCACTTACGCCAAGGATCCCCAACAGTTTTTTCCCCCTGAGATCCAAATTCCATCCAAAGTT
>JABFEB020000008.1:4989744-5001534 GCA_019775895.2 Stomatorhinus ivindoensis | reverse complement strand
CCCCCCCCCCCCCCCCCCCCCCCCCCCCCCCCCCCCCCCCCCCCCCCCCCCCCCCCCCCCCCCCCCCCCACAGTCACGAAGTACAGATGCAATTGTAGTTTGGTCTGGATGCTCCAAAGTCCTCCAGTTGGTTGGCACTGTTTTTAACTGTTTTCTTTATGAGGCGTCATGTAACCTTTAGGTGTGGAAAAAGTGAGCCGCCCCTTTGTTAACTCAGATACAGAGATAATGGACGGCAGCTGGTTGGATACCATAAACCATAATAACATGAATGGGATACAGGCATTAAGAAGAACGTGCACGCCTGTCTCAGCTTAAGGGGAACACCATGTAGAGATGACGCATTAACGCGCGTGAGATATGTTTTATAGACTGAATTCAACAGAATAACATCGGGACTGTTTTACAATTGCAGAAAGTCCACATCTGAACAACACTAATGTAGAAGGATGAAAAAAGACTTTACATTAGCTTATAATGGCCATATCACCTAGCCAAACTTCCATCCGTCCATCCGTCCATACATCTTCTAACCACTATCTTGGTCAAGGGTTGTTGGGACAGGAAATTGTTTCTGGTCGTATATAGGGCACAGGGCTGGGTAAATCCTGGATAAGATACCAAACTTACCATTTTACTACAATTCATGCAGATCAAAAGAAAATGAGCTTTGACGGAGAAGAATGGCTTATTACGGAGTTTCATCCTACTGTCAAAATGTCCACCTACATCCTCGCTTTTACAGTCTCTGAATTTACTTGTAAAACAACAGACTATGGAAGGTATGTTCTTAAGGTAGGTTTTGCTTTCTTACAACCATCACATTACATGTGGTTCACAAATTCATTTTAGTGGGACACATGCTTATTCAAGCCATGATGAGTTTATACAATGTGCATACTAATGACATGTGGATGAGGCCTTATGATGTCAACATGTGAGCCTCTATGAGCTCAACAGTTAAACAGAAGCAGCTGTCAAAATGTTTCAGAATCTTTCCCGGCACAGTCATGCTTTTTAGTGTTGATTGCTGTTACTCTAATCAAAGGAACACAAGTAGCAAAAGCATCACACCATACCCTCCTGTTCAAATAAAATAGCTGTCCACACCTCTGCAGGCCTGGGAATGTAACCACATGTATTTTTTGCATTATCTGTTGGTTAAAAGATAGACCGCATAATAACCACCTCCCCGGTTTCTTTCTGTGTTTGTAAAATATGCTTCATATAATTCTTCTTTCACACAAATTCTGCACTGTCTACCTGGACGCAATTAGTGTTGGGTATTTCAGGTCCAGAAATTACAAATCCAGACCAAGATTTTGTTTCTTCCAACCAGTTGAGTACTCTGTGACTGTAACTCTTTATGCTCAACAGGTTGGTAGAAATAAAATCTTGGTCTGGATTTGTAGATTCTGGACCTGAAATGCCCAAC
Organism: Stomatorhinus ivindoensis; assembly: GCA_019775895.2. NCBI lineage: Eukaryota > Metazoa > Chordata > Actinopteri > Osteoglossiformes > Mormyridae > Stomatorhinus > Stomatorhinus ivindoensis. Next base: position 5,000,099 of record JABFEB020000008.1, on the reverse strand, counting down.
ACTGCATTCTTAGGAAAATATTGGAAAACCTGGAGACCACAGACACGTTGTCAATGGCAAGGAACCTAGCAACCAGAATTCTCACACAAAAGAGGGCATGACACCCTGTACCCAACCTTTGATGGTAGCGATTATCTTTATCACAGACATGGGCACGACCAGATGCCGTTGCTGTTGGTCATATAGATTATGCTCACAGCATAACTGGGAACATCCTTGAGTTCTTTGAAGATCTCTATGACATAAAGTATCCTTTGAATAAGCTGGGTAAGTCTTTATGTTTTCACTAAATGTATAATCACGACTTACTTAATAACCCATCTGAGAAGCTTAGTAAAAATTAATAAAAAATACTTTGGATTAAAATCTGAGGTAGGAGTCCAGAGAGGTATTGCAGGAGCTGTAATATGCTTGAATTTTTTTACGTTTTATTTTGTGAAATGATGTTTCTGTTTGCTTTATAAGACCAGATTGCTGTGCAGAATTACATTGCAAGTGGTATGGAAAACTGGGGCTTGATAATCTACCACGAGACATCATTACTTTATGACAAAGACTTCTCCCTGACGACCCACAAAGCCTTCATCGCTGAAATCATCGCCCATGAAATAGCTCATCAGGTAGAACTGACTTCGCTCCTGGATTAGCTGAGGTTTCGACCCAGCGCTTGCTGTGAGGTCCCCCATACGTCTCTTATCAGCAGACATGGCAGCAATTTCTGAAACATCAACAGAAGATTTAAAATATCTTCCATTAAGCATTGTTTGGAAGGAAAGCATACTGTTTCTAATGCAGGCTTTGATATTTCAAATGTAACTGTATATGCACAGTTATTTTAGTGTTTGGGTGTGAGTTTCCTCTCACACAGCAGCAAAAAAAACATCCAAAAACAAACACAGTATACTCATGCTAGGCTCCGGACCCCCCACGACCCAGTAGGATAAGTGCGCTGGACAATGGATGGATGGATGTATATACTCATGTTGTTGTTGTATTGGCAGCCAGGGAAACATGTTAGTGAAATTGTAAATGATCTTTGGCGGAAACACAAGTATATGCATGTCTTTCAATTTCCATGCATCAGGTATATTGGATTCTTTTTGGAATTTTTGAGTTTTGCAAAAGCTGCAGACAATGTACAAAAAGTTTAGCAATTCATAACTGCATAAAATACATGTGGTGCTGCTCTGGAGGACGCCAAGCGTGTTTACAGCAGCCTCTCACATGTTAACTCACAATGATCTCACAGTGATCTTTATATCTCACATTTTATGTCTTTCTGTGGTTTTCCCAGATCGTGGGGGGGCCTGTTCCTTTAACCCCTGCCTTGTGGAAAGGTCGGCTGTATCTCATAAAACAGGGAATTTTTTGGAAATTGACTTCTTGAACATATTGCTTTAAAAAAATAATGTATAAATGGCAGAAATTTGTTTTAAAATGTTGGGTGTGTTACATCTGGCCAGTCATGACCTCCTGACCCTCCTGCCTCATCCCTCACATGATCCTGATGAGCCACACCTGTTGCTTGTTACCTCTTGTCAGTCTTTGTATTTAAGTACCTGTTTGTCTCGTCAGCCCCAGTCCAGTCATTGACATCGCTTCTCCAGTCTGCATGTGTCCTTCCCTGTACTTGCCTTCTTGTTTTGACCCCTTATGGTCTTATTTGTTTCCCTGCTCCCATTCAGTTCGATAAACCCATTTTTGTTCACCAAACACCTGCCTTCGAGTCCTTCGTCTCGCATCTCATGACAATGTATTATAGAACCAAAAGCAGTTGTCTCTTAACCCAGTCTTCGTTTTTTCCTTAAATGTTCCAGTGGTTTGGAAACCTGGTCACAATGGAATGGTGGAATGATGTGTGGCTAAATGAAGGCTTTTCCACATACTTGTCATACATCGGTGTGGATAAAGTTGAGCCAAGCTGGAATTTTGTAAGTCTCCCATTTTGTGTTCATTAAAACCTTTTCATTGCTCTACTCCATTTTCAGGTGCTTTTACATTGCAATAGTAATATTTTGTTTTTCAGAATGAACTGTTCTACATCAGAGAGATTCTGGGCCTGCTTAAAGTGGAATCCACAGAAAACTACCGGCAGCTCATTCCTGAAGTGGAAGAGGTCATTACACCCAGTGACATCGAGGATATGTTTGACTTCATCACCTATAACAAGGTGCTTGGCTGACAGTCTGATGGCTGCAGCACTTTACTCATGGCTTTTAAAAGACAGCGCAAGACTTATCTATCTGGATAGGCTCTGGGCTAATCTGTTTGCAAAAGTTCTTCATTTTACTGGTATTTGTTAATGTTTATTCTCTGTTTTTGTAACACATTGTGTCATGAGTTGTAGACTTCAGAATTTCTCTCGTAATGGTCATGCAAAGCATTTAGTGACTTGCGTCTGTGAAAAGTGCTATAGAAATAGATTTTAGTCACTTAAGATTTTAGTCAAGTCAAGTGGCACATTATTGTAGTAACAATATACACATAAAGTGCATGGATAGGCAGGACAAATGCCTGTATCTTTGTGCTCTAGGGGGCAATAGTGTTGAGAATGCTGTCTAGTTACGTGTCGGAGACTGTCTTTGTCAGCGGTGTGAAGGTAGGAGATGCTTTTTTCACTCTACTCTGGCTACCAAATGAAAATTATGTACTGAAGTGTGTGTCAAATTAAACACAGATGTAATCTTGCCCAGCCAAGTCTAGCAGTAACAGTAGAATTGTCTGCTAATATATAAAATCCCTTCTAGCATGTTTCACAAGCCAGGTGAACTAAAGTATTAAACAAACTCAAAATGTTATTACTGCAATATAGCAACTTGATTTTAAAATACTGATTTGTTATTTCTCTAATTTGAACAAATGTGTCCTTTTAGTCCTATCTGAAGGCATACCAATATAACAACGCAGAATACCAGGATCTCTGGAGACACATACAGGAAGTAGGTTTACACATATTTCCACCAATAACATCTTGCACATGTTATGATAGTGAATATAATAAGAAATGAGTAGTGACCCTCATATGCCCTGTTATAAATAAAATTATATTAGAGAGTATGTATGGCCAAAATCCTGGCGTGGATTACATGGTGATTACTTGAGCTAGTCCTAACGCTTTCATCAATGGAGTATTGAAAAAGAATTGAAATCGCTAAAATCATGTGCAGGCGGTAAAAAGCAACAACGACACCACTCAAGTTGCCGACATGATGGAGTCCTGGACCAAACAACCAGGGTTTCCTCTTATTACCATAAACACCTCGTCTGGAGACATATCTCAGGAGCACTTTATGTTCAACGAAAGCGCTCGATACAAGTGAGTCACTTCATGACAGTTTTAAGTGGCTGCATGCAGGGACGCTTAATTTGGTGCCCACCATGTTAGGTCCTCTGCCTTGCGCTTTGAACCTGAACCTAAGCCTTGTGTCATCAACAAAGTGTGGACAGCAATTAAATGCATTTATTTATTTATTTATTTATTTATTTATTTATTGATTGATTGATTGATTGATTGATTTATCTATCTGAGAATGTGAGAAAGTTTTCCAGTTTGTTCTGTAGCTTTTCTGTGATGGCGGTTATCGTAATACGTAGCCTATAACATTGTGGTCGTTTTCATCTGTTTCTCTGGCACAGTATAACATGGCAAGTTCCAATTAAACTGCTCAAGTCTGGTTCGCAGGAAATTACGTGGGACCTACTGACTGTAAATGGCCCCGGTAATAAATGTTTCTTTTTTCTTTTAATATTTTCTCATAATAAATTGTGCGTAATATTTCGACCGCAGATGTAATCTACTACATTGCTTAAGTACTTGTTTTGGATCTTCTCGCGCATGTAGAGAAGTAAAATAAATAAGAAAAACGACAGAAAACGAAAGCGTAAACTCAAACGGAGAAGCAGCCTTTATATATAATGTTGTTTCTTGCAGTTTCAAAACCAGTATATCAGTCAAATAACAATGAATGGATCCTAGCCAACGTCAACTGCACTGGATACTACAGAGTGAACTACGACCCTGAGAACTGGGAGAGGCTTCTGCAGCAGCTTGGCACAGACCACCATGTAAATTCCATTCATTAATTTCATGCTTCACGATTTCTGTTGTTCCCTTTGGACAACAATCATGACAATCACCATCTAGACATTTTTTTAGTATAAGCCTTACAGATGAATAAATGCATCCTTTCATACAAGTTCAGCAGCAAATTCTTAAAAGGAAATGAAAACAGAGAAATGCAAAGAGAAATATGTTTAATCTTTCACCAACGGATTAAATCGCGGTTCTTCTTGTGTAATCGCGGAAAAATAAAACTCTCCAGGGCAACGCAGAGAGTAAAATTGTCCCACAAAAGAAGGTACTTGATATCTGTTGCTGAAATCCTTATAATGCACTAAAAACATTATTTGCAATTCTCCAGATGATTCCCGTTGTCAACAGAGCACAGCTTATAGACGACGCATTTGAACTAGCAGAGTAAGTTCAGCATTGCTGTCATGCTCGTCAGATCTGCCTGACTTTCCGGGAAAATGCGGTTTTTTATTGTGTTGGAGGTTCTGTAATTTATGTGTAACCCATGTTCACATACCATTCTTTGTAAATTACTATTATTATATTGGTTAGTGGATGTGTTCATTCAAAGCAACGTATCACATTTAAACATCATTCACTAGAGCAACGCCATTGAATTATCCAGCTAATGCAGGTACCGAAGGGCAGGACTGGATATTGGATACTAACCTACCAATTACAGATCCGTGTAATTATTATGCTGGGATCATCCACTTCCCTTAAACTCTAATATATTCGTGTAAAACATGCATATTTATTATGTCAGTCAGACCTGTGTGTGTGTGCTTTTTCCAGTGTATGTGTATGCTATTAAATATTAAACATGCTTTTTTGATCACAGTACAGGGTTTCCATAAAACAGATATCATGAAGACCTTAATTATCTGAAGGTCATCATGAATGTGTGATTTATAAATTGCTATTTAGTAAGTGGTTGTGTTTTTGCAGCGTAACTTTTCATCCCTGTTAAGCATCCATATTTCACTTTAAAAATGGGTCATTTGCTATGCTGTGATATGTTGTGTACCTTTCTTTGCCTTGCTTAATTCACATTATAATGATTTTCTCTTTCTTTGACCTAGAGCCAGGCATGTCAATATTACTTTGGCTCTCAGCTTTACCAAGTACCTACACAAGGATATGGAACCAATTCCCTGGGCGACTGCCAGGCTTAGACTTCATCACATCAATCTGATGTTAGATCGTTCAGAAGACTATAGATTCATTGAGGTCAGTTCTTGATAGGGAATCTTCTTTGTTGTCAAAATAAGCTGTAGTGGGTTACAAAAATTCAGGAGACGTTCTTATAAAAATCCATCATATTTTAGGCATACGTGAGGAAGCAGGTCAGCCCACTTTATGACCATTTTGAAGCTTTCACCTTGAATTCATCCATCCCTGAGCAACTCACTGCGCAGTAAGCCCTGCATCTGTTTGCACCTTAACACGGAGCTGCTCGGCCAAATTTGTTTTAAAGATGCAAATTCTCTTTCTGATCTGATACAGGGAGCTCCAGATTACAGTCATCAAAATGGCATGTGGCAGTGGTCTAATTAAATGCCAGAAGATGGCCATTGACACCTTCAATCAATGGAAACAGAACCCCACCTCAAAATGGTGCAGAACATTATGTTTTTTTTCAGCGATCATAGTTATACCAAACATCATATCTATTGTAAGATTCAGCCGAGCTTGTAGTGAAGTCTTATCTATTGTAGGGTCCACCCAAACTTGCGATCCCCCATCTACTGCGCTGCAATAGCTGCCGGAGGTCTGGAGGAGTGGGAGTTTACGTGGCAGTTGTTTCAGAACACCACTGCTGAGGAAGAGAGACACATTCTGAGATATGCTCTGTCCTGCACCAAGGATACCGAGATCCTGAAAAGGTTAGCTCTTAATAATTGAGGTATTCTGCACCATGTTTCATAGACATTATTGTAAAATATATATACAAAATTCATTCTTGCTTTTTAGACTCCTGGAATACACCCTGGACCTGGAAAAGATAGAGAAGACTGAATTTTATTCCATTATGAAATCCATCACCAATAATGTGCCAGGTCATCCTTTAGTCTGGGACTTTATCCAGAAGCAGTGGACATACCTAAAACACAAGTTAGTTTTGTTTTATCTGTTTTTTCTGTTGCCTTTACAGCACAGGAAGCATATAGAGCTGATACAAGGCTGTCATTAATTTGCAATGATTGATACTGTAATGGCTCTAATGGTATACCTCAGTTCAGGCTAGAAAGAAGTACAGTACTCATGTACTTAAAGTACGCATGTACAATGCATTATACAAACCCTCACAATGCATTATAATGCATTCATAAAGTGCATAACACATTATAGCCATGTTTATTACACATTATGAATGCTTTATGATGCTCTTTATATTTAATGATATATGCATATCTATAAATACCTTCATAATGCATTATAATGGCTAATACTGACCATTATAATGTGCTATGAATGTAACTTTAGTGCATTATAGATGAGAGCTTCATAAGACATTAATAATGCATAAAAATATAATGTGTTTCGTCTTTTTATAAATAATTATAGCTGTGTTTAGGATACTTTATGAATGCATCTTAATGCATTATGAAAGTATCTATAATGCATTATAATGCATTATGATGACTGCTTTAAGGAAAGTGTGACCAAAGGACCATTTAAGGACCAACTAAAATCACACCTGACCAGGCATCCAAGCAGCAAACCTGCTGAATCAATATTGTGCTTTTATGATTTTGCATGTGTTGACTGTATTGTTATTGTTGTGCTGTAATTGCTTTTATGAGCAAATTTTCAAAACTATTTTCAGATATGGATGTGAGGAGCTAATATTAGGTGCCATAATCGAAGCAGTGACAGAACGATTCTCCTCAGAAACTGAACTGCAGGAGGTAAAACTCACAATAAATCCCACAGCCCTCTCACTTAATCTTAAACCTTTAACATTCTCTTTGTCTTCAGCACCTGAAAAAAAGAAATTTTTACCATTGAGATTCAGAACATCCTGATGCTATGAGCTAATGTGCTTAGTGTGTTTATGTAGGATGATGTTCAGCCACTTTCTCTCTCTCTCTCTCTCTCTCTCTCTCTCTCTCTCTCCAACCCTCTGTCCTGGTGTAGTTGACACAGTTTCTTTCGGACCACGGAGAGGAAGACTTTGGTTCCGCGCTGTGGGCTGTTGAGCACGCCATCGAAAGGGCAGAAGTTAACATTAAGTGGGTGGAGGAAAACAAGCAGATCATTCTGGAGTGGTTTCGTGGAGAATCTGTGGCTTATTAAGATTCATAGCTTTTCCCAGGAAAGTGCGGAAAGAATTCTCCAGATGAGAACCAGATGGAGAGAGGAAGCAGAATGCCGAAACAATGTGCACTGCTGGGATTACAGCATTCCGCGCAGGCCTGCTAGCTGGATGGCTTCTCTAATGCTGGGCCGTCTCAGGAATGGTCTGGCATGTGCAACGTTAATGGCAAGATAGCAAAAGAGTATCTCACTAACATCAATTGAAGCACACTATGTAACAAGTCACTTTTTTAGAACACTTATGCAAGAATCAGTGTAAAAATAATTTCATTACACAGAGTATTTTATTACTGTTTCAGACCCCAAGGACTATAGTACACCTTTAGGTTAGCACGTACTCAGGTATATGAATAATTCAAACTTCTTAAATTTGATTAAGAAAATAATGAAGAAATTTATTACAGTCATATTTAGACTTATATAAACGAAATTACTGAGAATATACAAAGTGGTTTATGTGAGTTACATGTTACATTTTAGATGTTTTAAGTTGGGACCTGATTGTGTAAACAGAACTGGAAACTGAAGCAGCCAGGGCAGTCTACTGACTCTGATCCAAATTGAGTCACTGTGTTCCTACATCTTGGCTTCTGATGGAATGCAGTGGTGTATTTGTACAAATGAGTTTCCCCCTAATCTGAATGTCAAATAATCTCTGTTTGGTCAGCTTAGCTGTAGCCAGACTATGAGCATTATGCAGCCTACCCATTCACCTCGTTGCTTGACAAGTCGAGCAGACTCAGAGATAGGTGCAGTGTAAGTTATTGCCACAAGACGGCAGTGTGGAATTATTCTACTGGGATGATTATGCAATAGGAATGTACTAGTCACACCATTAAATGCATATTTTAAAAAAGCTTGCCATAATCTCTTAAAGTCGATTTTAAAAAATCAGTTGAATAAACATTAAACATTTTAGAGGTTCATAAAAGAAAATAAAGCTCAAACTGGTAGTCTTGATATATCGTAATTCATTGTGTGAACTTTGCCTCATAAAATTCATTTATAACAAGTTGAAAGAATAGAATGTGAATTTCCCATCAGGTATATTATTATTATTACATATATTACATTATATTATATTATTATTATTACACCCCATAATGATGTAGGAAAGAACAATCCGCATTAGCTCAGGGAGCAATATTATGTGAATATTTTTCTAACTTAGTTGCATTCTGTAAAACATGAATGTAGTCCTTGTTGGTAGGATAATGCAGAGTGCAAAACAGTAAAAATGTATCCATCAAGAAACTTACATTGTATGTTGCCGTAGTTTGTGTTGCTCATTTTATGCAGAGCTACAATGAAATGCTTGAATGAAAGCTGCAATGTCTATCTGGGACTATCCCATATTCTGTAATTATTGGCCTGTTTGTAGCTGTAGAAAAACAAACAACCCAAATATCCCTATTCTTTTGTTTTATTATTAAAATTGCAATATTGACAACATGTATTAGTAGTAAAACAATCAACAGTCTTGCTCTGCCTCAGTTTGAAATTTTGTTTTGTCGCATTGTGATCGGAGTTAACGGAACAAGAAACATTTACATCCATCCATTTTCTGTACCTGCTTGTTCTGTCCAGGGTTGTGGGGGACCGGGGTGTATCCCAGAAGCTTTGGGTGCAAGGCAGCGAATAACCTAGGATGGGGCACCAGCCTAGAATCATTTACACTTAGTGGATAAATATAGTCACTTCTTATATGGAAATTTTAGCTTGCTATACAAATTCTAAGTAAACTTTTATTTTTTTTACTTTTTATGGTCAGCACAAAAACAGTTATATTTTATGTTCTAGTCATGTATTTAAGAATTTCTGGAAATTATGCTGTTGTCTTAAAACCATCACTCTCCCGGAGTATATGGGGGGATATGTTTTGAATTCCCTGATGATAGAGGAGCCTTTGTGCAGCCCCAGCGCACTGCAATGGTGGGGTGTCAGCTGCCTATTCAGAGTGGTGATTCCTGTCTCTGCTAATGTTGAGGAAGCAGGTTTGAGGACGATTTTCAGAGCGCCTGACAGCTGGGTAAGCCGTGATCAGATACACTGTCAGTGCTTCCAAACTGAGGATGAATTTACATTCCCCATTGCCACATGTTCTTGGGTGACAGTAACAACAGGAATATTTATGCTACTCATATTTTAATCCCTGCAAGTTTCACAGTTTCAAATAAAAGGGCATCAGAAGTAAAGAAAAAAATAATCAGGTAAGATATGTTCTATGCCTGCCTTTTGAAATTGAAATCCTGATGAATTAATATAGTTCAATTAATATAGTACTATATATACATGAGGTATGGTGGATGTTTGATGATAGCAGATATTGCACAAGTATTGTACTTGACACTTAAGTGTACATCAGAGTGACGGCCTGTGTGAAGAAGCTCTCCGTGTGTCTGTCTGTGTTGCCGTGCAGTGCTCTGCGGCACTTGCCGGACGGGAGGAGTTCTAACAGGTCGTGCCAGGATATGAGGGATCTGCAATGATTTTCCCTGCCCGTTTCCTAACTCTGGACACATATAAGTCCTCAATGGTGGGCAGGTCTGCATCGATTTTTCTGCAGTTCTGACTGTCCATTGTAATCTCCTCCTGTCCTGTTTGGTGGCCGAATCAAACCAGACCGTGATGTGCAGAGAACAGACTGGATCATTACGGAGTAGAACTGGACCAGCAGCTTCTGAGGCAGGTTGAGCTTCCTGAGTTGAGGAAGTACGTCGCTTGCTGGGCCCTTTTGACAATTGTGTCTATGTTGGCTGCACACTATAGGTTAGGGCCAGGTAGGGTTAAGGTTAGGGTTAGGGCCAGGTAGGGTTAAGGTTAGGGCCGGGTAGGGTTAAGGTTAGGGCCAGGTAGGGTTAAGGTTAAGGTTAGGGTTAGGGCCAGGTAGGGTTAAGGTTAGGGCCAGGTAGGGTTAGGGTTAGGGCCAGGTAGGGTTAAGGTTAGGGCCAGGTAGGGTTAA
>JABFEB020000008.1:4919629-4934805 GCA_019775895.2 Stomatorhinus ivindoensis | reverse complement strand
CCCCCCCCCCCCCCCCCCCCCCCCACATTCTACAGGCCCCCAGACCGTCGTCGGCGAGACATCTTCGGTATAGCCAACTCCACCCTTATGTACAGCGTGAGTGGGAACACCACCGAGCTGGAAGGCAACGCCACAGACGGGGTCCCGCACACCATAGAGTACCAGTTTGAGGAGACAACGGTGAGCGGCAAGGAGTCATGGGAGATCTCCGGCCTGGAGGCCTTCACCGTGTACCGCATTGACATCCACGCCTGCAACCGTGAGGTGAAGCACTGCAGCGCGGCCGCCTTCGTCTTTGCCAGGACCAAGCCAGCAGGTAGGTTCTCTGGGAACGGGGGAGAAGGCCTCCAAGTTCATCCGGACCGCCGCGATGCTGAGGTCCGGCTTGCCCTTCAGACAAGGCAGACGACATACCAGCACCTGTGACGTGGCGGGGGGGCGAGCGTGAAGACGACACTGTGTTCCTGAAGTGGGCGGAACCCAAAAGACCCAACGGGCTGATTTTGATGTATGAGATCAAGTTCCGTCTGGGTGCCGAGGTAAGCATCCGAACCCGAAGCAGTGGGGCGATGGGGAGAGTGGAGGCACGCAGCTCATACGTTTGACCTCCGGGTGTCCGTGCCCATCCTCCAGGCCGAGAAGCACGAGTGTGTCTCCCGGCAGCACTACCGGGAGCATGGGGGAGCCCGGCTAAGTCACCTGAGCCCAGGCAATTACTCCGGCCGCATCAGAGCCACCTCGCTGATGGGCAATGGCTCCTGGACCCTGCCTGTGGCCTTCTATGTGAAACAGCTAAAACGTAAGGCGCCGGCCGAGCCTCCAGACGTACCCGTTGATGAAGAACAGTTGATATCTCTCGTGTACAAGCTTCCATGAGCTCTGTCTTATGGCTCTGACTCTGTGTCGCCAACAGCGCACGACAACTTCTTCTATCTCCCCATCATCATCCCTATCATCATTTCATTCATCGTCATCATCGGAATCACAGCGCTCATAGTGGTCAACAAGAAGAGGTACGTGTCCATCTTCTCCGTTACTGTGTTCCCTGTGCAGCCACACTATAGTGGAGTTCATGCTTAAATAGTGCCGAACGAAGTTCTGCATTGTGGTGTTAAATGTTAGACTTCTACGGAAATGATAGACGGTTGTTCAGTGTTAATGTGAAGTCACTATTGTGTCACGTGCAGGAATAGTGACCGCCTGGGGAATGGGGTTCTGTACGCCTCTGTCAATCCTGAGTACTTAAGTGCTGCTGAAAGTGAGTACAACCCGAGTCGCAGTCACTGTCAAATGGCTGAGGATCGCTGTGGACTGGTGAGTGCCCTACACGTGCTCAGTAAGCACTTTCTGCTGCCCCCAGTGTACGTACCAGATGAGTGGGAGGTGGCACGCGAGAAGATCACTCTGTGCCGAGAGCTGGGCCAGGGCTCCTTCGGCATGGTGTACGAGGGCGTGGCCAAGGGTGCGGTCAAGGGTGAGGCTGAGACGCGCGTGGCCATCAAGACGGTCAACGAGTCAGCCAGCATGCGCGAGCGCATCGAGTTCCTCAACGAGGCGTCCGTCATGAAGGAGTTCAACTGCCACCACGTGGTGAGCGAGGGTGCTGGACAGCTGCACCCCAAGTTCTCTGGATGAGCGGCTTCTTGTTTTACCGCTGCTCTACCACAGACTGCAGAAATACCCAGCAGTGATTGATGACCTTTTACCATTAAATTCATTTTAATTATTTACTTTAATTTGAATAATTATCCACTTGTCTCAACTGCTTATTTTGAGACGGTTTAATACAGCTTTGGAATTCTTGACTGTCTCTTCCATGTAAGAGCAGTGATTTTAAAATGTGTACGTGTCTGACCTCAGTTGTGCTTGGTTCATTTAACCCCCAGGTACGTCTTCTGGGGGTGGTCTCTCAGGGCCAACCTACATTGGTGATTATGGAGCTGATGACCCATGGAGACCTGAAAAGCCATCTGCGGTCCCTCCGATCCAAAGAGGTTAGCACCTGCGCCCGACACTCTTATGCTCCGCGAACTTGGGCAGTTCTAAGCGAATAGAAATGACAAACCCCGGTTCACTTCCTGCATCCAATAGAATTCCTGCAGCGATACCTTACCCCCACTGAAGAAGATGATCCAAATGGCGGGGGAGATCGCGGACGGCATGGCCTACCTCAACGCCAACAAGTTCGTCCACAGAGACCTGGCCGCCCGGAACTGCATGGTGGCTGAGGATTTCACTGTGAAGATTGGAGGTACCATTTTTTGGCTTGGCTCTCTCCCCAGTTTAAATCTGTACATTGTCTGGGCTAAACATGAAACGAGAAATTAGCGATAGTTAATTGTCTAACAATGATGGCCACCATTTACTCAGGATGAGCCGCTAAGTAAACATGCTTGAGTTTCCAAATTTTCTTTCTGGTATTCCTTGAATTCTACATAACCACTGTTCTATCAGTTAAAGATTAGCTCGTGGGAGTTTTGCTTGCACAAAAATGTGCTGAGGGCAGAAGGAAAAATGATCAGATTGCAGAGGAAGTGGGTCCAAATAACTAGAGGAGTCAGGACCAAGGAATCTGATTGGTTGGTCCCACCGCCTCTAGTTGCTGTGCATTCTGATTGGTTATCTCTCTGAGCCAGTAATTTTTCCTTCTGCCCTCAGAACATTTTTGTGTAAGCAGAACTCCCATGTGCTAAAGATTGTGGCTGAGATTCATATTCTCAAGTCGACGGTTCCCTCCCTGTCTTCAGATTCTTGACCTCTGTCTCATGGCTCACTTGTGCCCTGTCCTCCAGATTTTGGAATGACAAGGGACATTTATGAGACTGATTACTACCGCAAAGGGGGAAAAGGGCTTCTGCCAGTGCGCTGGATGTCCCCGGAGTCCCTCAAAGACGGTGTGTTCACCACCAACTCTGACGTCTGGTACGTGTTTTCCTGCCTGTCTCGGTCTGACACGAACCGTGCATGCGTTTTCCCCAGAAGTCGCGGCGACGTGTGATTGGAATACCCTGGCCCAAAGTTACAGCTTACTGAGAACCTCCCAAGTATTTCGGGTTGAGGATGAAAAATGCTGGTGCTTCGCTAATCAGCCGGCAAAGAGTTTTTAAATGTTTTTCTGGGTGGCAACTTCAGGTCTTAAGATGCAAATCTAAACAGCTTTTCCAGAATCAACTTCTCAGGTCTCCTCCTAGGGCATCTTGAGTTAACCTGTAGTGAAGCAAGCTCACTGTCATTTTGCTAAAAGACCCTTGGTTCATGCTGCTGTAATTCATTGTCCCAGGGGTGGTTCTTCAGAATTCTCCTCCTCCAGACATTTATAAAACTGCACCTTGCCAAAAAATATCACCTTAACCCTACCTCCCTCTCCTTTGATGGTACAGAAATTTTAAAGAACGATGTGTAAGCCATTGTATCCCTGTTGAGGTGACTGCCTTTAAACTCCTCCAATTAAAACAATAGTCTTCATGTGGTTTTGTCTTCAAAGGCGCCGATGTTTCTGCCAATTAGATACAAGTCCCTGTTATGAGTTTTACTTGGCTGTTGTCTCAGATCGGCTGCCAAGTGTGAAGATGTGTCCAAGGAGACCAGATGAATAATCATTGGCAGAAGTTTGGCTTTTTTTCTGTTCTGTTTTGATTAGTGGTTCTTTGTCCTTCTGGTGCTCACATGACTGAAGGTAATCTGCATTAATGTGAAGCACATGTTTGCTTGCGTCCTTAGTTCATATGTCACATTTGTCATTATCCTCTTTTTTTTTTTCTTGAGGTGTGAGCAAGGATCTTTCTGTTCTCAGACTTTAAGTGCAAAATCCCCATCGTTAAGCTGACTGGGCTGCGCTCAGGGTAGCAGACTGAATTGGTGATTTATTTCAAGATGGTTCTATACCTCTGCCCAGTTGTAGGGTACATTTATTATCTCCTTTAGGGACGTTTGCTCCTCAATCGAGTAGTACAGTACAGTACGGTACAGTGTGCTCAGACGAAAAGGGGAATGAATGATTATAAAGTGATTTGAAATTAGCAGGCTGGTTAGGTCAGGCTTAGATGTTGACTCGTTGATGGGGTTGTGAGTAGACAGATGTGACATTTGGGAGGCACACGACAATCTGTCACAAGGCCACATGAACTACTGAGCTGCTGTTAAACTCTGTTTAAAAGAAGAGATTGTTACTCAGACTGGCATTGTGCCTGAGAAACGACGACCCATAGACCCCCCCCGCGCTCTCCGCAGTGCGATGAATGTCCAGTCTCATCAAGCAGGGCTTGTTTATCTTGGGAAGGGCACCCCATTGCATTGCCCCCCTTTCTCCCCCCATGGTAACTTTAGGAAGAATTTTCCTTTGGCCACAGTCCCTGTGATCATATTGTCTGTACCTCAGCCACAAGGTGAAGAAGACAGATAATTTTAATTGTTGATGTAAACTTATGAACTCTGAAGCTAAGAAATTACCTTGAGTTTTGCAGACAGGAATGCCCTCCTCCCCATCTAAGGAGGATGCACCAGTGATGCCCAGGTCCTGTCAAGTGTCTCTGAGATTCGGGCCCTGTGTGAGGGAAGCTGAGTGTGTCTCTCTCTGCCTTTCACTTCCACGAGTCTACTGCCTTCTCTCTTATTTGCCTTGCTTTTTGAAGGAACTGTTTCTTTCAGGAACTCCTTTAGCGTCATCAGAACCAGCCATCATGTCTTCTAATTATACCGGGGGCTCGTGACTGAGCTTGTGTGCCATGTGAGGCTGGCGTGTTCCTCCTCGCAGATGCCGTGTGCTGATTGACGCTCCTGTCCTCTGGCTCCCCCTGCAGGTCGTTCGGGGTGGTGCTGTGGGAGATTGCCACCCTGGCCGAGCAGCCGTACCAGGGCATGTCCAACGAGCAGGTGCTGCGCTTCGTCATGGACGGGGGCCTGCTGGACAAGCCAGACAACTGCCCCGACATGCTGTGAGCGCCGCCTGCTTCCCCCACTTCCTTTGAAGGCCATGTTTACTTTGGAACTATCTCAGAGAAAATAGTTTTTTTTTCTCTTCTCACCCTACACCACTGACCTTCTGACCTCCTAAACCCCTCCCGTCTCAGATAGTGAGAGCTGTTAATACCGTATCACAGGACCCAGTTACACCGGTTGCGTCAGTGATCGGTTGCGCCGTGTTGTAAATAAAGGTCATGACATCAGCACTGTGACGGCCGTCCGCCCATTGCCACAGAAGGGACCCCCTGCCTGCCATCCTGGCCATGTCCGGCATTCCTGTAATCCCCGGGGGCGGATCGCAGCATGCTCCCCAGGATTCCCATGGAACCACTCTCCCGTTCACCCCAAGGCAGGGCTGAGGGCAGAGTAATCCCATGGTTCCGAGGCATCCTCTGGGCGACCGTGGGCCCCACTCTGCTGTTGGCTTGGCTGCCCTTTGTCCACCGATAACTGGCCGAGGTCTCCTCTGTTGTGTTGATGGCCGTGTGGCCCAGGTGAATCACGGGTGCGGGCAGGTGTCCAGACACCGCGATCATCGTCATAGGAGGCCTTGCACTCGGTGCTGTCGAGGGTAGTGAGGTCTTCCTTTAAACGGAGGGTCTTTGGGCCCGAATGAGCGACACAGGGACCGCAGTGTTCATTTCACATGGATCCATGCCCCGTCTAAGCATCCTTAGCCTGTGACAGTGACGTGACAACAGTTCGGTTGTCACTGCTGCCGCTGTTCCCATCTTTATTCTCTTCGTCCTCATATTCTGGTCTGGTTCAGCTTTCTCTCTCTCGCTCTCGCAGTGTTTCTAGTTTCTCATTTTGTAATTATTCATGAAAAATACAACGTTATCTATATTCAAATTAAAAATATGATTGTAAAAGCTTCTTAATATGTTGCACCTTTAGTCATGGTGAGGACTGCCCCCTATCTATGTGCAAGTGTAATGACTTGTCGTCTGTGACCCATCTTTCAGTTTGGTCTCTAAACATATTATCGTTGAATTGGCAACGTTATAATCTGTCTAGAAGACACGCATGCGCCCCTCATTTCTAATCGGCACTCTTCTGCCGCGTATGCCGGCTGCAGGTTCGAGTTGATGCGCATGTGCTGGCAGTACCACCCGAAGGCGAGGCCTTCCTTCCTGGAGATTATCAACGGCATCAAGGATGAGCTGGAGCCGCCCTTCAAGGAAGTCAGCTTCTACTACAGTGAGGAAAACAAGCCCCCAGACACAGAGGAGCTGGACATCGAGCCGGAGAACATGGAGAACGTGCCCCTGGACCCAGCATCCAGTCGACGGCATGTGGAGGCAGCCGGCCAGGGGCCCCCGGATACAGGGCCGGGCGCCGTTTCCCGCTCTCCAGGACCTGCCCGCTCGGCCGGCCCGGCCTCGGACTCGCACTCGCACTCAGGACACGCGGCGGCCAACGGGCCTGTGGTGGTTCTGAGGCCCACCTTCGACGAGAAGCAGCCCTATGCGCACATGAATGGGGGGCGCAAAAACGAACGGGCTCTTCCCCTCCCACAGTCCTCGGCCTGCTGACCCGGGCCGTCCCTAACACCCCTCCCCGTGCCTGTCCTCTGACCTTGGAAATGCAGAAACCACCCCCCCCCCCCCCACACACACACACACACACACACACACACACACACACACACACACTTACACCTGTTTCCATAGTCACTTGTCTTCCCTTAACAAAGGAGAACTATGGGGAGGTGGACCTTTGAAATAAAAATGAAACGAGTCAGTTCAAGACAGTCAATACTCTACTGTACCTCAGTGGATTGTTTTCATGTTTTATTATACTATTATTATTATTACTGTTATTCTTGATAATGAGAAAATTGATAGAGTAACCTGCTGTCACTGCAGAAGGGGAGATGGGCATGCTGGGTGCCCCCCCCCCTCTCCCTCCCCCATCTGCGGGACCCTTTTGTACAATGTCTGTCACTTTTTTAAAATTCCACTCAGATTAAAGCAGTCAGGCCGAATAGGGTGCCTTTCAGAGGGGTGACGTGGACAGTCAATAAAATGGACTGTTTAGCACAATGTTTCCCAATCCGGTCCTCAGGGAGCCACAGACGATCCACGTTTTTTTGCAAAAAAACACGGAATGCCTGGGTGTCTGAGGACTAGATTGTGAAACACTGGTTTAGCATATCTGCCAGGGGATCCAACAGAAAAGCACTTTCTTTGTGGGTTTAGGGAGGGGAGTGTGTGTGCGTGTGCGTGTGTGTGTGTGTGTGTCTTTCTTTCTTTCTTCCTCCATAGGAGAATCTGTCTGCCGTGGACTGTCTGTCTTTCTCCACGCTCATTTGGAGGGACTTGTTCATTGTTTAAGATTGTGTGGTTGGAGGGGTAATAACCTCCCCCCCCCCCCTTTGGTTCTGTGGTGTGCATGGGAGGGGAGACCCTCGCAATCTGCCAAAACTCTGCCAAAATTCTCTCTGTCTACTGTTTTGTGACACTGGTTTTTCTGTGTTTGTTTTTGTCCACCCTTCCTCCATTCTGTAAGTTTGTTTGGGCTCCAAATCACTTTTGTGTACAAATGCAACCGACGTAGGTTTCACCCGGGTGATAATCAGGTGACTGTCTTCAGCAGCCGCGATTTAAACTAAAAAATTGCCATGAGCATCAACAGGAGCGAGGCCGAGTGCTGTTGGAGGACCAAAAAGGGCTCTGTGTAAGGAGAATCAACAAGCAAACCAAGATGAAAGAGAGTAATGCAAAGAGAAACCACATGAACAAAACCTACTGATGGCTGGTGAAAAACAAACAGAACCAGCCTTCTTTTGATGACTGTTTGTTTAGGCTTGTCTGCCTGGCCTGGTCTCTGTACAATCCAGACATGTACGGTCTTAGAATTGTGCGTCAGGCTTGTTAACGTGCGCATCGTTTATCCTTACTTTTCTAACTTTTTATTGGGTTACTCTTTTGTCTGTCTAAAAAAAAAAAAAAAAAAAAAAAGCTGCTAGACATTTTCCCTCATTGGGAGTCTTCACACACTCGTGAGCATGCAAATGCACACAAACACACACACACACACACACACACACACACACTCTCATCCACACTTTTCAGGTTTAGTCTGTTTCCACCAAATGTGTATCATGATGCATCATACTTCAGCAAAAAAATCAGTTTCCTTCACTAAAAGTGCATTTCCGTAGCGTCCAATGTCTTTTGTTTTTACAGATAACTGCAGTGCATCAAAAATATGAATGTTGTTTTTTCCTGCCTTGTATGCCTTGGCTCCCTACGTATGTGCATATACCGTTGACACTCCACAGCACCTCCCGCTGGCCATTTGGCGGTACCCCAGTCTCAGGTCAGAGTAGGACTACGGACCCCCTGCCCCGTTCGATTTCGTCCTTTGCATCTAACCGTGATCCCCCAACATCTCTCAAAGCCATACACTGTAGCGGTATGTCACAGTGCCCTCTCGCACTGCATTTTGCAATCAGGATTAATTACGGAAATAGTTTCATTTTCACTACTGGTAAATCAATCCCTGCATTTATTTTATATTAAGTTTTCATTCAGTGCTAATTTTGAAACACAGATCTGCCTTTTTTATGCGACTCTTGCATTTTCCTCTTCCAAAGATAGGCTCCAATCTGCATCACCAACACACTTCTGCTTCTGGTTCTCACTATACAAAACGGTTCTAGTTGGGTTGGCAGCCTTTTTGCTTGGTACCTTTTAAAGCGTATTAGCTTTGAACGGTTGCTGGCCCACGTCAACACTCAACAGACACATTACACATGAAGATGGGATAAAAATGAATTTCTGTCATAATGCGGAGTTGAACTGTGGGTTTTGGTTGGTTAATGCTCTTCCTTCATTGTACCTTTTTGTCAAATTTGAAGTTTGCTTTACTTTTAGTTCCCCAAAGGCTTGCCTTGTATAATTGTTTGCCGGCTTCATCACTTGGTTAGGGGTTGTCTGTCTTTTTTCTTTCTTTATAACATGAATCTACCTCACTCTTTGATGTATGTATGTATGTATGTATGTATGTATGTGAAAAGATGCATCTCACTTCAGTTATCAGCCTGATATAGACAATTTGTTATCCAAATCCGGGTAAAATTTGCTTCACAGACCACACACTTTACAGACTTGGGAGATGCTCAGCGCTGTCTTCAACCATCTCTCCATGGACAAGTTTGAATGTTAATATGTCGGTGTACCAGTGTGTGTGAGAGGCCAGTCTTTGGCCCAGGACCTAAGTGTTTTGCTCACTGGTGGACCGTTGGCTGTAAATGTCCACGTAAGAGAGCTTCCTCCCTTTGGTGCACATATCAGTCTCCACAACCGTAGGTCCTCTGATCTTTGCTGGCTGTAACCATTTTGGTAAAACTGTACTTTCTCCTGTTGCTGTTTTTAGATGAATTCAACAGACATCTGATAAAATGGGCTGATAGGTCTGTCTGAGTATTTGTGTGTTTCAGTGCTGCTGTGGTGTTTGGTGGATAGAAGGCTGAGTGTTAGGTGTTTGTAAGGCATATGCTTCAGGAAACTAAACCATGACTCAGAGATGGAGAACTAACCCTACCTGCTTCAAAGCGCAGATTTTCAGTTTTTTTTTTTTTTTAAAAGAATATTATTTGGCAAACCAGAAAGGGATCAGCCCCAGAGCTGAAGCTGCAGTCGTCAGGGAGATGCTGCCGCTGCATGTCCGGGGGGGGGTTGGCTTGTCATGAAGGCCGGACATTGGGCAGTTTTGAAGGCAAAGTTTTGACGTTTCTGGCACCAGAAAGGTTTGCGGTCCAGCACGAGTTATGAAGGACAGGGATTGTGTATAATCTGCAGCCTGCCGCTGGCCTGGGTCATCTGTGGCTTCCTGCCGTGGCACCAACAGCATTGCGTCGGCCTTCTACCGACTCTGGCCAGTAAACATACAAACGTCAGCTGTGCAAAAGCATGCGGCTCCGCCGCAGCCGATGGGAGCTCCTGTCACACCCTGCCCGCGGCGGGTGCCCACCATGCTTCACCACACCCATCAGCCATCAGCCTTGGTCACCTTGCTTTCTAGTTCAGGCAGCTGACCCTCCTCCTATTTCACTGGAGATGTTGGGATGGCATGTAGTGTTGCTATGTTTCAAACCATTCCAGCTGCTGGTTAATTTTTCCCAGTTAAATCGGTGGAGTTGTTATGTGTCGGCTCAGGGCTACGGACCTCGACCATGAAGGAGGCTGGGCTAGGCACAGTCGATGCCCGATAGCGCCACCTTCAGTTCTGCTGCTGATTACATTGCTGCTTTAATAGGTACTTCGATACAAAAGCTGGGGCGTGGCCTCAGTATCATTCAATGCTGGGGTGGTTTCGGTTGCTGTTGGTGTAGGAAGGCCAAATACCCCAGACTCGAACCCGTAAAACACAGCTGCTTAGGGTGGGTGTAAGATGGGGGTGCACGGCAAGGTGATGCTGGAGCAGTGTGGAAACGCTAAAGGTGCAAAATACGGGCTTGCATAGGTTTGTTAGCCAGGCGCATGGATGATGTGTGGTCCAAGGTCGACAAAAACCTGTTTGCTCAGACTAATCGTTCTTCACAAACGAGCTCCAGGGATTGTCTGAGGGCCGCATTGGAAAGAGGCGTAACGCTGGAGAGGTGTGTGTGTGTGTGTGCGCGTGCCACCTTTCTCCCTAGGCTTTGTGCTTGTGTTGTGTGTGCGTATGGGTGTGTCATGTTAGCTGTTAGTGCCGAATTTTAATGTCTTTAATTAAAAAAGATATCAGTACTATTTATTTTCTTTTTTTGTTTCATTTACAGTGACAAAAAGGACATAAGGGTAGGTCTGTTGTGAAGTGAATGTCAGTTTACATTGAACGCTGCCAGAGTTCCTTCATTTGACAAATTTAGTAAATATAAAATAAAAACTTTTTTTTTTAAAAGTATAACTCATGCATACACCAACACAAAGGACAGCGATGTCTTGTAGATTACGGGTAGTCATATGACAGTGAAAAATGGTCATGAAATGTAAAAAGTTTACAAAGCATTTTGGAATTTTTTTTAGGTTTAAAGTAGTAGTTGAGTTGCCAGTTCGTTGTAATATTCAAAGTGGATTGAATCAGTTTCATTTTTACCATCTAGTCTGATTTTCTTTATAACATGGTATATGCAAACCTCAGGTTTAGGGAAGTATAATGCATAAAATTGCAATAATGACCTTGAGGTTGATAGATTTATTTTCCAGGCACTGTTTTTATCTCCTGCTTGGCATTCCTCTACGCTTTTAAAAAGGGGCCTTGATCTACTGAGACCTTTACTTTCATTTCAATGTTTCCTTTCTCCTGTACAAAAACTTCAGCTTTGTTACCATTAAATTCAAAGAATTGTTTTCATTTTGGCAAGTACTGTGTATTTTGAAAAGTTTTGTGTTCCTGATTTTTCTCGTAGTTCACATGGGATCATACACACACACACACACACACATACATACATACACACAGAGACAGAATCTGAGTTAATGGGTAATATGAGAATTTAGTGGATTTGCTGTTCTTCCATTTTGATTAATAAAATCTGGGAGCCAGTGAATATGGATATTTTGCAGGCACCTATCTATAGTTGAGGTTCACTGGTGATTTAAGCAAATAACAATGGACTTTTCACAAAAGGAAGTGAACCGCTTATCTATAATATGTCTGGTTTTTCTTTGGGGTCCATTGGAGTTTTACTGTAATAACTGCTGATCACTAATTTACGTGGATAACTAAGACGACAAGGTATCTGTAAAAAGCGTGTGTATAGGCCATTTTTGTTGAAATTACGTTCGCTCATTGATTGTCGAACTGGGCTTGTAAAATCGTGGCCCCTTGTGGTGAAATTGGGGAAGTTACCGGGCGTTTAATTGTGACAGATTAAACGAGATGCACTGACATTTTAAGATCTATGGGTGAATAGATTTTTAACGGGTACGTGTGAATGCTTACCCAGTTTCGTAAACTCTAAGCAACTCACAATTAAGCAAACCTTCTGAAGAAGACAAAGTATCAACTGTACACAGCGTTTGCCACATCCATTTCACACGGACTCGGGCCGGTCAAAATTAGAAGCAACACAGACGGTCGATATGGTTTCGCTTCATAGCATTTTCCGCAGGGGTGGTGATTTCCAGTCCTGGAGGTGACCATGCTTATATTATAGCTCAGATTGTGTCATGCGGTGGATTTCTAATGAATCGCGTTCATCGGATTGTGGGTTAAAAAGCTGCAGTTAGCGTGATCGTTAAATGAAAAGTTTTAAGTTTTCCCCAATTTTTTTTGACGATAGTACTATTAAATCATGGAAAATGTGTCGATGAGTTTTTACCTATTTGGTTAAATTTCACGATTATTCTGTGACGAAGATTCAAATATTTTTCATGGCTATTTGCCTCAGTTTACCACCAGAAATGATTACATAACTGATATGAAAATCATACTTTGTTTTTCTTTACCTTCTTAAAACAATGGCCCAGAATTTTGCTATGTGAATTATTCATACATTTCCTGTGTTTATATTAAAATGATTCAGTAGATTGAAGAGATATCATATTTGTACATTTTGTTGTAAGAATTTATTCCTGTTATCTATATATTCTGAATTCTTAACAATACGGGGAAATAAACTGTATATTTTGAATGTTTCAAGCGGGGGAGAATTTTAGTTTCCCTAATTCTTGCTTATTCTATTAGGCCCAATTTTGTAATTCGTCAAATACTTGCACATGACATGCGATTCTGTAATTTGTTGGATTGGTTTAGTTCAAGGGTATGAACCACTTAAACGTGAAATAATATATCGTTTCAACATAAAAAAAATAGAGTAAGCAGCTTAAAACGCAAATAAACATTTATGTCGAGCAAGAGCCAGATAACGCATCTATACTAAATAAAGTTAGTGAAAGGAACCGGACTTGATTCAGTAAGCCTTTTAAATTATGGAGGAATCGGCAATTTTGAAAAGGAAATGGCAAGGCCAGGCAATCCTATGGCGCCCCCTGATTTCACTTTTTCTCGGGCAATGAGCGCCCCCTATCACCACCGGCGCTTATGGGCATGGACCTAGCACGTTTCAGTCTAACGAAGCGGATCTAATAGTAAGTCATTATGACCATCGAATTCTGTGACCCAAGAGGAGCTGCCGCACATGTTCGCGAGGTTCCCGTCCACGTGCACGAGCACTCTACGCATTTTACGCAACGCAACTGACTGCGTATTCTTGCAAAATATGCAGGAGGGTACGTGAGTGGGTATTTGAGCCCCGAAACACTTCGGCAGTGCTGTCTAATTCTTCCCCGTTTATTCGGGAGAAAGGAAATGTAGTATTTTATTTTGTTTGGTTTTGTTTTCATTTTTATCTCCGCTTTACAATGCCTGTAAGGGAAATTTCAGACATAACTGTGAAAATCAGTATAGTTCTGCTTCTCAGTTGTATCGTCATACTTTAGGCTACTTACCTGCTGTCTCATATTCTGATACTTACACAACTCTTACCAAATCGGCTGATGCAACCAATTTTGTGATGCACCATATATTGTACTGTAGTGCACTACATTTTCTGTCACAATTTAAAATAGCGTCGCAAATCGTCTCGTGTAATACGGGATCGTCTCGTACTGGAACTGGAATAGAATGCTCTTTACCGTAGTATACTGGACCATCCAGTATTAAAACGGATGCGTGGCAAGCCTATTTTCAAGTTTCAGTAAATGTAAGAATGCTGGATATAATAAGACGACAGCTGTCTGAATTGTGTAAACACGATGAACATGTCTTTTTAAAGACCCACTTAGCACATTGTTGCCTGAAGATGAATGGTACATTTTTGCTTGTTCAGTATCCACACTTGGGTCACAAAATCTGATGACAGCGGTGTTAGTCCCCCTCTTGATGGACAACCTGAACACCCAAGATATGAAATCTGCCCAGATTACAATTTCTATTTATGGCGATGCACCTGAAGTGTTTTTGATTGCCAAGTTATACTGGAAGGGATGAGGAGCTCAAAACTGGCATGCTGACATGCCGCAGCCGTACCCAGTCCTAACCTTATACATAAGTAACCCATAAATAAAACACAAGACTTCTGCCATTTTGGCATTAGTTTCTTGATTGCATTAATAGATTTTTATAAAACTGAGGTGGTGTAAATCACAGCTAAACTGTTGCTGCATTCTTATGACCTTCGATGTTACAGATCCAGTGTGTCATATGTGACCGGTGGTACTTTATGAAATATGTTCAGTGGCTGAACCCCAAGAGGTCCTAGAGCTGTGCAGCATGCCAGTTTTGAGCTCCTCATCCCTTCCAGTATAACTTGGCAATCAAAAACACTTCAGCTGCATCGCCATAAATAGAAATAGTAATCCTGGACAGATTTCATATCTTGGGTGTTCAGGTTATCTCTATCAAGGGGGAGACTAATTAACACCGCTGTCGTCAGATTTTGTGACCCAAGTGTGGCTACTGAACAAGCAACAATGTACCATTCATCTTCAGGCAACAATGTGCTAAGTGGGTCTTTAAAAAGACATGTTCATCGTGTTTACACAATTCAGACAGCTGTCGTCTTATTATATCCAGCATTCTTACATTTACTGAAACTTGAAAATAGGCTTGCCACGCATCCGTTTTAATACTGGATGGTCCAGTATACTACGGTAAAGAGCATTTTATTCTAGTTCCAGTACGAGACGATCCCGCATTATACAAGTGACAACGCTATTTTAAATTATGACCATAAATGTACTGCACTACAATACAGAATTTGGTGCAGCACAAAATTGGTCGCATCAGCCGATTTGGTAAGAGTTGTGTAAGTATCAGAATGTGAGAAGTTAAGTAGCTTAAAGTAAAATGATGAAACTGTGAAGCAGAACTATCGCGTTGACACCGTTAGCCTGTCTTTGAAAATTTCCCTACAAGCATTATATAGTGGAGATAAAAATAAAATTTAAATGCTTTAATTTTACTTTCCCCCGAATCAACGGGGATATTAGACACAGCACTGCCGACATGTTTCGGAGCTCAAATATCCACTCTCGTACCCTCCTACATATTTCGCATGAACACGCAGTTAAATTGCGTTGCATAGAGTGCTGGTGCACGTGGACAGGAACCTCGAGAACATGTGCGGCAGCGCCTCTAGGGTCGGTGTAACACCTGTTACAAAGAGGGCACGCAGGGTAGGGAATAGCCTAGGACGCCAGCCCATCGCAGGTCTCTCG
>JABFEB020000008.1:4887758-4901378 GCA_019775895.2 Stomatorhinus ivindoensis | reverse complement strand
TTTGTCTAATTTTATAAAAGAATAAGAGCCAGTTAAACACGAGGACATGAATATGTGGCCCAAAACAGGAATCACCCTAATACCATCATGGCCTTTTCAAAGTTCACTTTGCACCTCCATTTAATGTCTATCTCAAAATAATCCACTCATTCACCAGAGAAAGGCAGACATGGGTCACTTTAATCAACACATTAATTATACTAAAAGCTTTGGGAAATAAATCTCACAGAATGTGACCTTCTACCTCCTGCATGCATAAATGCACCTCGCATTTTTGTGCTCTCAGTGGCAGGACAACCAGGAAGCCTTTCCGCATACCAGACCACAAATGGAAAATGCGTTTCCTGTTTAGTGTAAGATGCCTTATAATCAGCATATCTGAAGTGGAAGAAAAACTAAGCAGAGACCCTAAAGCAGTGTGTGAAACCAGACTGTTCTTCCCTTTGTTTTCTAATCCCCTTGAATGCTCATTATTGTCAAAGTATCTGACTCCCAGGGTTCATCCAGCATGACAATGGGAAGCACTAAACGGCTTCCATCGGCTCTGCATGCATTCAAAAAACAAAAATAAAATCCCAAATAAGTCATCTGGGTCCCAAGCAGGCCTTGACACCAGTGGTGCAGTAAAAAAAGGGGGGGGAGGGCATGAGATTTATTATTATTGATCCTCGTGAAGAAACTCTCAATGTTCTCTCATCTTGTTCTCTGTAGGTGAGAGCAAGCTGCTTAGCCACCCATAGTAGCACCCAGGGAGCTGGGGGATTGGGATGTGTAAGGGCCTGACTTAAGGTCCCACAGATGGGCAAAGCTGGCCTCAAACCAGCTCATTGGCATAGATAGGACACTTCCAAGGGAATAGTTTGATTAGTATGGGTTGGGGACGCAATATGATATTCTTCCATGGGGCTACATCTCTAGTGATACCCCAGCTTGGTGTAGATGCAATGAAATGACCACAGTGTGATGGAACCAAAACAGTCAGCTGTTTGGTTAGACCGTATCTTGGGCTCCAGAGAAGCTTCAGTTCACAGTTAAGTAACAGAAACAGGTCAGAAAATGTTCCAGTGAAATGGATGTTTACATGAGAATTACATTGAACATAAACAAATATCATGGTCTGGGTGACAACACAAAGTTAATTAAAAAAATAATTGTTACTTGAATATCATAATGCATTATAATTGTTTGTAATTATTTTTTCTCAAATATATAATACAGCCTAAGGACGTTTCTGCCAAAGACTAACCGCATGCAGGACAGTGGGCATATAAAATAAACACGGAGCTGAAAATTCTATTGCCTAGTGACGTCATAGCGCAACACATTACTCACGTGTTTGCGGTGGTGCTGGTGCAAACAAACATACTGCGTTGCCAGTAGTGTAAAAGTAGGCCTGCAGAACATAATATTGTGCACAGTACATAATAGTAAGTGCTTGATAATGACAGTTACTAAGTAACTTGTTTATATATGTATTATACTGTACTTTTGTTATTTTAGAGTATACTCTTTCTATTTACAAAAAAAACGTTTACTGTAGCAAAGGTGTGTAACACGTTATGCCATTTAGGTCTGTTTAAATAAGAGCATGTGAGCGGAGTGGAGCGGAGCGTGAGCGAGGAGCGCACCGGGCGGAGTTTTCTCATTAAGGCTGGAGCTGTCGCTCTGTCTCGCTCCAATTTCGCTCCCACTACGATTCTGAGCCGTGCCTAAATCTACCCAGAATTCATCGGTACAAATATCAAGACTGTTACTATTCTTATCAAACCTACAGATGACAATAATGTAGAGCCGAAACAACAATGTAAAGATTCACTTTGGAATCACTTTTCTCAGAAACATGAGTGTGCTACGCGAACAGGCGGAAGCCCGAGCAAAACGTCAGCAATGTGTATATGGCTGTAGCTTATCGAGTCTATAAAGTAAAGTATAAAAGCCTATAAAGTAAATATTTATAATCAAATATATTCGTTTTGTCATTCAATGTAGGTCTAATAGGATTTCTAAAATTTCACGTAACGCTGTCAGTGAAATTTTATTTTATAGAGACACAGCAAAAGCAGCATCAACAGAAAAAATTGAGGAATTTAAAACGTGGATGCTTAGCCTGTATATTCTTTAGGTTATTAAGCCCACTGACACCTTTATCTTTAAGCATGTTTTGTGTGGAATGCCATTTCCAAACCTTCCCGTTGTTGCTTAAAAATAAATATTTTTTGTTCTGAGTGGCAATGGTACCGTTGCTCATATTTCTTTATGATATAAGGCATCGCTTTAAGGTGACATTTGTTAGGCATGTAGATTATTTGTCCCTCTTTTAAACTGGAGCGAGCGTGGAGCTATTTGACTGGAGCGGGAGGAAATTTTAGTGGAGCAGGAGCGGTGTTGAGCGGAGCGGCTTAGTGCGAATTAGAGCGGAGGAGCGGGTGGAGCCAACAGCCTCGTTAGCGAGGAGCGGAAATTCTCACCGCTCCACTCCGCTCACATGCTCTGGTGTAAGTACACTTTATGGTGTTCGCAGAACGGCAAAATCGGCTAACGCATTTCTCAGAATGTATCTTCGTCGTTAAGCGACGCACGACTATACCATTGATACATTATTGTTAAATGTCGATTCTGAAAGCGTTGATCGTATCATTTTGCCGCCACTTATGCGCCATCTTGTGGCTGAAGTGTGCTTTACATGTTGGAATTTTAAGCACATCCAAATAAAGGTCACGTTAATATCTACTTTTGTTTTCTCCTAAAATTAAGTGCGCTGTACCTGAAACTGGCGGTTCAGTAGGTCGTTTAATTTAGTAATGGTGCGGAATTAATAAACGACCCAAATTGCACGTGATTAAAGAAGTGTAAAGAGCATATCTCAATAGCTATTCTGATGAACATGATACGTCAGGAAATAAATAGCGCGGAGCATGTGACAGTGGGGCAGAGAAGCGCCTGGTAAACATAAAAACTTAATAACGATACAAAAACAGCTTGAAACAAACCATATAAAGACAGGCTTGTAATGTAAGTTTAAACATCAACATATTTGATTAATTGTGAAGCTTCGTGCATGTTGTAATTCTGTTTCTTGATTATTCTTATTCAGTAGGTTTAGGAACATGCAGCTTTGCACAAACTCCTGGGCAGTGGCGCAGATAGAATTTTTGAATTGGGGGGACCAAGTATATTTTTTCCTTATGCAAAGACGGCAGATGCTGTTTTTTTGTCCTGCAAGTGGAGGGGACGGATCGAGGTCACTCTGAATCTTAAGGAGACCCATCCCATTCGCCCCTGGTGCTAACTGCGCGCCTGTTCCTGGGGAAGGACATAACTTTTAGTTAAGATATACATTCCTGTTTTCCCTGTTCACACCGTGGCAAACTTTATATGCGCCCCACTGAAACGTGCATAAGGTATTTCTGGTGGTTAATGGTGCGTTATAACATAAATGTACGAATAATTTTAGTTCCTGAACGGAACCATGTTAGGATAACAAGATAAAGAACTTAAACGTATTCCCAGGTATACTAATAATGTGCCATACGGTAAGTCGGCCAAATGAGAAGAATGAATTCAACCCCAGAAAAAAACCAGTCGCTGCGCGACATAAAACTACAATAACCGACGGACTCGCTGTCTCTATTTTTCGACACATGCCGGCACTGTTGAATGACGTCATGCTCTGGTGACTGTTCGACGAATGACAGTTGGAAGTGTTTTGGCAAGGGACAGCTAAATAACTTCACTGGTAAATATCCATATATATATTTACATATGAAGCCTGTGTGTTTAAAAAAACGCACCATTTTTTCTACGTTTACTGCAAGACAGTAGATGGCTTTACGTGTACTTTGGCGCTGGCACTGGCGGTGGCTGCCTAACAGGTCTGTGTTAGCGGGATAGCAGGCTAACCCATCCGTCCGAAAGCGCGGTATTTTGACCGCCCAGTTAAGTACCTGCTGACGGCAGAAGTATACGCTTAAAATTTTTATTTTTACACGTAAATGCACACACAAAACCCAAATAATGGCCTTTTAATTGTCACATTGGCATGAGGCTCAGCTGACTTGCTGATCGCCGGTGTAGGTCAGTGGATAGAGTTGGCAGTGGGCTTATGTGGATAATTATTAGAAGCACCTCTTGTTATTATTAATAATGAATCATTCCCACCATTATCATTATTCTCACAAAATTATCCATGCTGTTTTTATTATTAATTGTATTTAACTGCCGGCAAGCACATGGGCATGGCAATGGTTATTAATGCAGTATTATTATTATTGTTATAAATACTGTGATGCATGCTTTACAATTAATTACCATTGCGATCATACATGGACTTGACAGGGTAAATAGTTTGCTTGTCCAGGCACACCAGCACCTGATGTTGCCTTGGAAAGGGCACATGAACGCAAAGGAACATGACATTAGTATAATTTCCCCATATCTTAATAAAATTATCCTGAAAAGCAGAGTTATCCCCCATTTCTATGTGATCTTTTTTTTCTGATTTACCTGCATATTCTGTGCGCACTCGTAATAAAGGTGCTGAATGCACAGATTATAGATGTTCAGGAAGAAGGGAAAATAAAGGAGAAAATCAGTAGAGGGTTTTTTGTGGTGGTCTACCTGTTGGAGGGCTTCCAGGGAAGATGTTAACCAATCCCTGCCTCTCAATGTGCACACCATACAGTACTGTGCTGATGACACTCTTCCACTATTTGAAGTTGTGACATGTACTAATACACAGTTTCTTGCATCATAATAAGACACTCCATTAAAAACAATAAAAATTTCAAGAATATGCAAAAAATACATCAAAAAATGCAAAAATGTGCAAACACAAATGTAGCTTTTAATGTTTGCCTATTAGGAAGAGACCATGGTTTACCTGAAGCGGGTGCCAGGCCCATGAAGCGAAAGCTCTGTGGCTAAATATGGCCTCCGAACTCCACGAGACCATATTTATGGCCAAGCAGGAGCGACACAAGAACCTGTTCCTGAACTACAGGAACCTGAACATTTTCCCAGTGGAGCTCCTGAAGGATGAGGGCCTGCAGTTCCTTGAGAGGCTGTACATGAAGAGGAACTCGCTCACCAGCCTGGTAAGGGCCGCAGGATGCCCATTGCCCATCTGTACTCTGTGCACCTTGCCCATCAATAGAGGACATGTTTCAGCACCTCCTTGAATGGTATAACATATAATATATGTCTCTAGGTACCATTTTTCTTTGTTTTCGAGTCAAATTATAATAAGTTTTGATTTTGTACTTAAGTGTGCTTTTACTGTGTGTGAAAATGGTGAAGAGATTTGTAGGCTTGTGTGTGATTGATTGACTATATGAGATTTTCCTTATTCTAATACTCTAGATTAGGCTTGGGTGGTATCTGATTTTTTTATATCATCATACCTTCCAGATATTACACCGCATATACAGTATTTTGATTTTCAAAAGAAACCCAATTCCAATCTTTTTTTCAGTTTCAAACATACCGTGGTATACCATATTACCTTGAATAATACCCATGCCTACCTGAGATATCGCATTGCATTTTGGACTGTTAGGTGAGACATTATGGGGCCGGTTTCCCGAACAAGCATTAAGACTAGTCTTGGACTAAATTGCCGTTTCGATGGAGATTCACCATTGTAACTCAAAGCTAGTCTAGGCTTCGGCTTAATCCTCGACTGGGAAACTGGCCATATATGTTAAAGTTTTATCATCATGTGTTCCCAGGAACACAGTGAAATTCACAGTTGCAAGACAGGGGACAGGTGAGTGGGGGGACAGTAGGACCAACAGCAGTGCAATAAAGGAAAAGTTTAGTTGCCGCAAGGCGCTTGATGAAGGTGTGTCGCAATCCATTACTGCATCATTTATACAGAAAGATGCATGAAACATGGAAAAACAGAAGGTGAGAAGAAAGAAAGCCAGAAGACGCCAAAGGAGAGGAACCAAAAACCCAAATAGGGAGAAAAAACCTTTGGGGTCCAAGGTCTGCCTAACTCCCCTGGGCAAGCTAACGTTAAATGAAACATAACATGGGCCTACTTTAATAAAAGCAAGGTTTGAACAGGTCATGGACAAAATCAGAATCCATAAATGAGTCATTTGATGAGGACAGTTACTGTACCTTATGAATGTGAATTCCCTGCTTGTTTTGTGTGTATGGGGATATTTGTTAATGGACCTGATTCTGCACATTCAGCAGTCATGAAGATACAGCCCTGCAAACTG
This sequence comes from Stomatorhinus ivindoensis, assembly GCA_019775895.2. Classification (NCBI taxonomy): domain Eukaryota; kingdom Metazoa; phylum Chordata; class Actinopteri; order Osteoglossiformes; family Mormyridae; genus Stomatorhinus; species Stomatorhinus ivindoensis. The sequence continues at coordinate 4,895,151 of JABFEB020000008.1, read as the reverse complement.
GTTCTCTGTGTTTTCCTTCTGCCCTTTGCCTCCTTGTGAATCTTGCCATATGTCTGTGGGTGATTTGGCATTATATCGCTTACTTGCTCACTCTCACCCTTTTCTCTCAATCTTTTCTTGCTATTTTCTTTTTTTTTTTTCAGCCTGAAAATTTGGCCCAGAAACTTCCGAACCTCATAGAGCTGTGAGTACACCTAGATTTGCTCTGTAACTGTTCTTGTAGCTTGTTCACATAATGAGGCAGGTCATCTCACGCATGTGTGTTTGTAGTAATTGTCGTTTGCACTGCAGCATTATGGGTATTTGTCCTGTAGTAATGACTGTCGGTGCCGGCTGTCTTCTTTGAACTGGCTACCGTTTTGTATTACCTGTAATGCAACCCCCCGCTTGAGCTATGAAATGTCATCTGGGGGACGGTGTATTTAATGTCCCTGCAAAGAATTAAAGGAGTAAAACCGTTGTATTGTTGAGTAGCTAATGTAGATTGGAGGCCGGTGAATGCTGAATGCTAAGCTGGCTACATTGTTAACATGAGCAGTTGATCACCAGATCAGTTCTGTTAGCGATCCATATGTTAAAAAGCATCAACACTTTCTATTGTGCAGAAGGAGGCATTTTGCAGGGAGACCTTGAATAAAGGTCTATACCAGTAAAGTGAGATCCACTTAGTGATATCTGTGTTCTTCGTCACTCGCTGGGGTTCAGGGGTCCGGGTCCCATTTGGATGTGGCCCAGCTGGATGGTTCTGCAGACAGCCAGCTTGGTTTCATTTCTTTGGTGCATCTTGCGTCTTCTGAAAATGCTGTGTATGGATACTGAACTTTGGAATGGAAAATTGACGATTTAACTGTTTTACTTGGAGGCCTTTTGGTTTTTGCTTAGCAGTTCAGGTCCATATGATAAGACATAATTAATTAAATCAATTGCAATTTGTGTTAACCTTCCACTTGAAGTGCAGTGAGCCAGTGTTCCTGTAGATGGTGCTAAAGAATAAAAAAATGCAATGTGACATATATTCCAAATGTACTGTCACTGTTCACAAATGCAAACTGTGCAGAGATCAGATCCCAGGAGGGGACCTGTTGCGGTATCTGAGCAAAATACTTACCCTTAACTGTGCCATTTAGAAGGCTTAAAGGTATTTATTTCAACTTTGCTGAATGTTTATTAAATGTAGAATACTTGTGCTTAATGTAGAAAAGTAAAATTATTCTTTGATCCAAATCTTTAGCCAATTAATATATTTAATTCACTTAAAATTAATTCATTTTTAATTTTCTTTATTTCTGAAGGTATCTCCATTCAAACAACATTGTCATTATTCCTGAAGGTAATGCACTGCTGAATTTGATGCATATCTACATATTACACTTCTTTCAATGAACACATGAGATATGGCTGACTGCAGTGCTTAAGTTTAAGGAAGGTTCTTGATTACCTTCATCGCTCTGTGGTTTTAAAAAGTAAAAACAAGCATGTATATTATAGAATACTGTACAGTATAATTCAGATTTTTATGAAATATTCTGTCATAATAAGAATCTGAGTTGGATGAAATATGGTATTCGGTTATGGTTCATATCCAAGATTATGATCATCATTATCTGTAGAGAACGCATAAAGGACTGTGGAAAATGACTCCCTCAGACATGCTGGGTGTTAGTCAATGGCGTGTCGTAGCTGGCAGGACAGCTGACATCTACGGCCTGCTGTGAGTAAGGAGCCCTGTAAGATAACAGCCCGAGCAAGGCGTCGGGGGGAGGCAGACCTTTGTATCTTGCCGCTCCTCAGTTCTCACTCTTGCCTCCCTGGCAGTAAATTGGCTAGGCTGGTGCGTGAAGCTGTAGCGCACTCTGGAGGAGTGTCTCACACCAGAACGTTTCACACAGCCGCGCAGCCATTTACACCTCCACGTAAACAGGACGGCTCTCGTCGCCACGACATCGGCAATAAGAGTGTTTTGTGCCCTCAGCCATCGGCAACTTGGCCAAGTTACAGTCCCTGGACCTGAGCGACAATGCCCTGCAGGTGGTCTGTCCCGAAATCGGCCGGCTGAGGTCATTGCGGCACCTGAGACTGGCTAACAACCGCCTGAAGTTCCTCCCACCAGGTATGATGCTGCATCTCTGCCATGTTGCCCTAGAGGCAGCGCCCCTCGGTGACATTTATGACACGGTGGCCGCGGCTCGGGAACTGTGGCCGGATCTGAACGAGTGCGGCATGTACCTTATTTGCGGGTCTGTAGGGTAACTTTTTATAGCCTCCGGGGGCTGTGACTTCCTGTTGTTTGTTTGTTTGTCTCTCTGGTCTTGGCTGGTGTCTACAGGCCTCCTTCATCTTTTTCCTCTCTTGCTTCTATTTCTGAACCTGGCTGCCTCTGGTTCCTCTGGAAATGGACCTCAAGCTCACCCCCCACCTTCTGGTTGGGCGGCGCCATCCCCTCCCTCTCAAGCTTCCTAATTTAGTAACAACGGGTAAAAATATGCGCTAACGAGCGGGGTCTGGAATGCCTGGCAGGCCGCCGTGGGGAGTGCTTGTTGTTTGTATGTTGGGCACTGGGAGGGTGACCGGGCTGTTTGTCTTCACACGACTCGCCTCAGCCGTGCCCATGCCGCCCGGGCCGTCCTGCCCCCTGCAAGAGACAGCTCTCTTTTTGGCTGCTGGCTCTCATCCTTAATCGTTTCAGGGAATGTTTTTTTTTTCCCTCTTTGGGAAGGAGGTTTCTAAAATGAGGCTCACAGACCTGTGGAATTTGGGTTCAGTCTCTTTCAGTGGGCTGTAGGTTCTGAAAATGTTCCCTGTCCTCTGGTGGGCTGTCTGTTCTGAAAGTGTTCCCTGTCTGGTGGGTTGTCTGCCCTGGAAGTGCTTCCTGTCCTCTGGTGGGCTGTCTGTTCTGAAAGTGTTCCGTGTCTTTTGCCGGGCTGTAGATTGTTGAAGTTGCTCTCCTTGCAAATGGAAAGCGACTGGTTCCTGGACAGAAATAATGTCTGGGAAATGCTCCACTCTGGCTTTAGGCCTCTTCATAGCTCAGAGGCTGTTGCCGTAGAAGTGAAATATTATAATGCTACAAATTGTTACTTGAGTGCTGTTGGTGTGCTCCTTAAAAGTCACCAAATCCAGTGGCTTATGGTGGGCTGTGACTTTCCCAGGTTTAGTTCTGTGTGTAGGACCTGTCAGTTTGTCCTTGTAAGTGATGAATCCTCAAAGCTCTCTGCAATCCTGCACTGACCTGTACTGTGGCCCTCAGAATGTTATATGTCAACATGGGGATAATTTCTGCAGTTACACTGTTGACATGAAGTCAGATGATACAGCATACATATGAAAACTGAAACCCTTAAATACCTTTAAAAGAAAGTCAGTGTTCAATAACTGTAACTCAGTAGTTAGCAGGCCTCACCTTACGGATGATATCTGTGCTAGTCCACTGCGTCTCCTGATCTTTCACTTACTTAACATTAAAAGAAAATAACTGTAATGGTTTGATTTCAGCTTACAGGTTTTATTAATATATCTTTCAGTACAGGGAGGTTGAGAGCTCACATCTCGCTCTGGATTTTGGTAACACTATAGCTGAAAACCTAGCTCTTTTTAAGTGTAGTAAAAATACAGACATTCTCCAGAACAAACCTCTTGCAGGAGGTGCTGATATGAAGTGTAATTATTGCAATATTGTAGTTTATTCCAAGATCCTAATGGACTAAGAATGGAGTGCTTTTAGTCTGAGTTACTGTCACAGGGCAAACAGAAAACATTGTACAGTCCCCTGCTGCACGTGTAGACTCACTTCTGCATTGCACTAATGCAGTGACCTGCATCACTCTAATGCACTGAAGACTTTCAGAGGGCTCTGCAGTCTGGAATCTTTACAGCAGCTAAGAAATACGGCTGTATCACGGCAGAACTCCATTCACTACATTGATTGCCTTTTATGTTTCAAACAGATTCTACAATACTTAGGGCAGCCTTAAAGGTTGACACATCTTGCAGATCTCCCTATTCCCCTTAAGCCATATTAACCGTTATATTTGTGTAATTCAGTTCTTTTAGAGGTTCATTTTGAAGGCTGGGAGGCTGCATTCATGCCCTAGAGCTGCTCTCTGGATGAGCAGCGTTCCAGCTTCACCCCTCGTCTTTATGTCCAGGTGTTGCAGCAAACCCGTGATGGGTGTGCATTTTCAAGCACCTGGGTGTGGACTCACTGAGCTTGGCAGTGAATTATCCGAAACAGAGTGGAGAACATGAGATGAGAGCCCCGCTCATCCTAAGTCCCTGGATCATCTTTTTGAACTTAAAATCCATTTCTCAGGCCTTGTGTAGTCCATGCCGCAGTATAACGTATATTACGCAAATTCGTGTAAATGACCATTTTGCCCCAGTTTTTATAGGTATTTTTTTGTTGGGAAATGCATTACACTGCAAAGTTGTGCACCTTCACTCTTGACATTTTCCTGTCAATCTGTCAGAGGCGTTGAACGCTACACTCTAAACACTAAACTCAACCTAGCGCATTGTGCAGGGGAGAACTGAGCCAGAAGCTGAGATCATGCCCCATAGCCCCATAGCCCCATAGCCCCCACCCTTTCCCTGGCTCATGCCCAGCTGGCTTTATTTCTTTGTTATCAGTCTAATCAGGGCCAGCTGGGCTTCATTAATTGAGCTGTCTGCTGGCATGTGGCCGGTGATCGATTGCCATGGAGACGTAAAATCTGTGTACCGCAGTCCTGCTCCATTCTTCTGCCTCCTGTTGGCTCACAACTGATACAGAAGGTACGGTTCACCTGTATCAGTGCACGTAGTCAATATTTACAGATTGGAACTGTCCCTCGTTCGTAAGGAGATAGCTTGTTTTCTATTGGGAGCTCTTCAATAGCATCTGGGATTTTATTCTAAACCGGATCCAGCTGTATTGTTTGGGACTGTCGCCCATACGGTTGCTTTCCCAGGTGCCCTGGATGTGTCATCTCGCGTTGCATCTGTGTCCATTCCTCAGTGCATCATTAAGTCCACACACACAGTCTGGAGGAAGCTCTACTTAATGGTGGTTCTCTGCGGTTTCTCATTGCTCTCTGACCTCTAGGTTGAGGGACAATCTAAGATGATGCAAACGTTACTGTCATCATCAGCAATTCGGAGTCACTGAAGGGCATCTCTAGAACACGGGGCATCTCATTCAAACACGTGAATGATACACAGCATTCAGAAAACCTGCTACATCGATCGTACAGAGGATTCCAGATACTAGTGCTGAAGGATGTTTCCCACTTGCTGTTAATGGTCACGGTATGGGGTGTAAATGGCTTTGTCTGCTCTCAACTCACATGTGGAAACCTCAGGGCCAAGGTTAATGTTTGTACCCTTGAAACCTCAGTGCTCTCGCAGGTATCTGGCATTCTTTGTTGGAAATCGCTGTAAAAACTGCCCTGCCTAGCAGTGTCCGGTCCTGAATTTCACGGGTGAAGTGTCAAGACATTGTATCTGACCATTGGAGTCATAACCCACCCCCCACCCCCGGCTGTGAGGTCAGGTTTGGTGTGAAAGTCCGGCTTGTGCCAGACTGGGCCTCGGTAACCGCCTCGGCTTGGGGGTTGGGTGGTTGGAGTGGAGTATCAATTATTATTATTATTTTACAGACCTGTGTGACACTCTTGGATGACCCACCCGTGTTTATATGTGCCTCATATGTGATTGTAGAAAATCTCCAAAACCTGCCGGTAGGTTCTACATAGTGAACATAAGACGCTCTCATGGCTTTAGGTAATGTGATGTTCACCAAGGCGGGTGGAGTGTTGGTGTCTGGCAGGATGGATGTATGTGTCTTCTCCCGTGTTGCTACAGGGTGCCGGATTTACTGCGGGTGTGATGGTGTGGGATGTTGAAAGTGAATGTCTCTGCTGTCAGGGACAGGACAAGGTTATGGACGGCTCCTCGTGTTACTGAACTGAGGCAGGCTCAGTGCCCTGGGACTCTCTTGTGACAGATGTACCCTCTACTGCTGTCTGAAGGCTACCTCTTGTCTGTCTGACTTTCAGCAGAGACCTCTCTCCCTCACCCTGTTCCATTCGCCGTCATTAAGGGGACACAGAGTCCCGTTTTCAGCCCTTTCCCTCGTTCGCCTCCCTACCTTTTTAAAACCACCCAAAACACACAGACGTGCCCCATAAGTGATGATGTGATGGCACCTGCTTAACTCCACATCACCGCTATGCCAATCAGCTGTAGATCATATCTAGATGTGGAAGATTCCAGAACAAAAATGAAAGGATTTTCTACTGGCTGGAGTCTAGGGGGCCGGTCTCCAGTAGAACTGCCGTCCGTCATCATATTGTTTCTCCTCTGTGTCTGTTTTCTTGTATCTGATGCCGTGATATTCATACCCTCAATTGCCACTAGAGGGAGCCTGCATAAGAAAACAATACAAAATATTAAGTACCTGTATGTTTAGAGGAAGTGGAGCAGCAGGATAGGTGTAGCCTCAGAGGAATGGTGTGGGAGGTGGAGGGTGTCTTCAAAGGCAGTGTGTGAGCAGTGCTTCACTCTGATGGGAGGTAGTTAGGCAGAGTAACTAAAAGGGTGTGACTAGAGCAGCGTTTCTCAACCTGGTCCTCGGGGACCCCTAGACGGTCCAGGTTTTTGCTCCCTCCCAGCTCCCTGCCAGAGAGTCTGCACTTTTGATCCGTAGGCTGTCCGGGGGTCTCCAAGGATCGGTCTGGGATACCCTGGAGTGGCAGCAGTGTGTGGGAGGGATGGCCGTAAGGGCCATGTAGCTCCAGATGCCTTGACTGCAGAACCAAAGAACCGCAAAAGGGTGGTTTATGCGCAGAGCGTTCCTCGTGCCAGTTTATGTTTCCGGGTTTGGGTTCTGAGATGTGGCCTTTGGGCTGTATTTCTTTATGTTGCTTATGTATTGATCATGTGTTTCCTAAATAAATTGCATAACATCAGGGCTTACAAAAACAGGAGGCGCTCTCTTTAATTTTATGTACAATTTAATTAGTTCTTTCTGGAAAGATTGTAAAGATTTGAAGTTGTATATATCTATTCATAGGAATGTTGCATCATTTTCCAAGTTTCTTCATTAGTATTTCATGTATTTGTTTGTTCTATTAATTAATTATGATCATTGTTTTGATGTCAATGTTGCTGTTTGTAGTTAAATGTAATTAACTGTTTGCATTGCAGTGTGTCCTTCATGTTCCTGCACAATCATGTATGCCAGGTGGTCGATCCCCTGTGTTCCAGCATAATCCTGTACACCTAGCGTCCAATCCCTTGTGTTACTGCATGCTGGGCATCTGCTGCTCTGTGTTGCTGCATAATCCCGTATGCGGTGTACCTGATCCCCCCCCATGTCCCAGTGTAATCCCGTTCCAGTGTAATCCCGTATGCGGTG
>JABFEB020000008.1:4861059-4879718 GCA_019775895.2 Stomatorhinus ivindoensis | reverse complement strand
CGTGCCCCTGACGTGCCCCTGACGTGCCCCTGACGTGCCCCTGACGTGCCCCTGACGTGCCCCTGACGTGCCCCTTGTGCAGCTGGCTGGCATTGTGCGGTGTGACTGGAGCCCTAGCTGCCCTAACGCTGCCCCTGTTTTTCCCTAGAGCCGGACTTCCTGCCTCCAATGGCGCTGCCACGGAGTCTGCTGGAGCTTCTCTACTGCCCCCTGGGGCATTGCCACCGCTGCAGTCAGGCCATGTTTACCATAGTCTATCCCAAGCTGTTCCCCCTCAGGGAGACGGCACTGGCGGGGGTGCATGGCAGGTAATACCACCCGGAGTCTGGTAGCAGTCAGTAAACAACCTCCCCTGCTCCACCCACTATTGTGTGCCATCATATTGGAAGCTGCAGGGCAGGGGAAATACACTAATGAAATTAACATGTGATAATCACAGTGACCAGCAGGGGGCCCCAATCTCAACTTGCTCAGCTGACATGCAGGATTAGTGGAGGGATACATTAGAGGAGGAAAGGAGCTCAGCACCTGGTAGCTTTCCACCGGAAAGGACGTCCTCCGTTAGAGAGTAAGGCAGCCAAAGGCAGGTCAGCGCCAGTACTCTGGAATAACCCGACCCATGTGTTTCCGTATGCGCGGCGTTGACTTTTCCTGTCACCTGCGGCATTAGGGAGTTGGGTCAGAGTTCACACAGCGACTCTCATTTGTGGCATTTAATTCATGAAGGGCAGAGATTATTTCACACACTTTTGTTCATTGCCGTGGAATCTGCATCCGAAGAGCACTCTGTCACCGCTATGTGATTTGCAGCGTGGCGCCGAGGCCAAGGCGGCACCAGGAGGCCCCGCAAGCCCTCAGCGGTGGGGTGCCGGTGCCGTGAGAGGCAGGCGGCCAGCACCGCGCTGATTCCCTCTGACAGCCCCGCAGCACCACACGTGCACCTGCCGCCTGGTCTCGTTCTGCTGCTACTGTGGCTTCCACGTGGCGCTGTCCCTGCCAGCTGGAGCCTCCGGACGGGTTTATTGCGAGGGACGTCTGTGCCCCTGTATGTCTCCCAGGTGCACGGATCTCCTCTCCAATAAACAGGCCCGTCACCCCGCGGGAGTCTGAGCCGTTCTCTGCGTGATGCCGTGCCGCTAGGCTAGCTGTTAGCATAGGGTCCCCTAAGAGCCGCCTCCCCCAGTGCTGCGGTGCCCCCTGGTGGTCCTGTCTTCCTAGACAGAGAGCCAGTGATCAGATGGCACCGTGAGGCAGAGCCACAGCTGCTGCTGTTTGCCTTCCATCCCCCCTAGAGAGTGGGGGCATCACACCCCCCTTTTCCACCTGCTGCCACCTCATCTGCTCTCCCCTTCCCGCCCCACACACCCGCCTAAGTGCCACCCCCCCGTTGTGTGTCTGTGTTGCCAGGACAACGGTAAGCTTCGTGGCTTACTGCTGCTCCGGTCAGTGTATGCGGACCTTCGACCTTCAGAGCTGATCCCTAGGCCTGGCGCTGTCTCCCCAACCCCCCCATGATGAAACGAAGAAGAGGACTGGAGCTCACGTCGGCGTGCAGACGACATCCCAACCGAGGCCGTCCCAGTGTCCCAGTGGCCTCCCAGCCCAGGACTCTAACTGGACGGGCACGTCTAAACACAGAACAGAGCCACTTGGCTGGGATTTCACGCCGTCATTAAGTGATCCGTTTTAATATAGTTTTTTTATAGCTACTACATTGGCTGCTGATTGATGAGGAATGAGAAGAGTTTGTAAATACTGTCAGCAGCCTGAAAAGAGGTCGATTTTTCATCTGTGAGTAGCACACACTTAATTTACACTAAAATATGGCTTTCAATTATTTTTGTCTGCATCCCACTCAGATGGATATTTGTCATATTTTTGTACAAGAAACTAATATAGGGGACCCCTCATCTGCAATATGGAACACAGAAAACTAGGGACACTCAATGACAGATGACCTGTTCTGTCCCTGAAGCTGGCAGAGTGTCGTCCAGCTGCCGTTAAATCACCTGAATGCACCATTCAGGAGACTGTTCTCAGACTTGGAAACCGGGGTGGTGGTTTACAGCTCTGATTCTGTTTCCTTATCTGATTTTTGCAGATCTGTTGATGGTGAATGTGTATTTTTAACAGCGTGGCCCGTTTTGAGGTGAAGCTGTTTTGCTTTGCAGCTGTGCATGTGGCGTGTTGAGAAAATGAAGATGTGCAGATCTTTTTTGTTATAAACGGCGTGCTTTTCCACATGGGGGCCTGACTTCCGACCTGTGGTGTTTGTGTCGTGTTTACACGGACAGCTGAACCATCATGGCCCTGCCGCTTTCATAGTGACCTTTCCCGTGGCTATAGCAGACCGGGACTCATTCCAGGTGCGATCCGTGTATGTGTGTCTACCAGCTCTCCTCGGCAATTAACAGCACTGTAAATGTGAAGAATAAAGTCAGAAACACTTTGTAGGCCATACGTCTGTGCCCTGGTACGATTTCAGCCCGGATATGTGAGATGAAACTGATATTTGGAGTGAAATCTGCTCGTTAGCCTCCAGATGTGTAGTAAACAGCAAGGAGAGCGATGGAGGCCTCGGCCTGGATGGTTATGAAATGGGATTGACAGGCAAACCCTTTCTCTTAGACACCCACCGCGCGTGTTCCTCTCCAAAAGTAGCAAGGTCGGTGGACCCTCATGTCAGTGCTGTCTGGCTGTAAAGTGGACTGGCTGTGAAGTCTGTGTGAGCAGTAGATGAGTTGGACTCAGTGCTCAGTGAATACGACAAACTTCATGATGCTCCAGAGTCCAATGAAGCTGCCTGTAATCTGTACTGCCCGGGATTAGCGGACGGTGCTGGGGCTCTCTGACGTTAGCGATGTTGTGAAGCTTTTCCACTGCCCTCCTGACGTGCGTTTCAGAAATAAATGACTTGCTATGCTGAAATGGGTGTGTGACTGTTTCTGCATGGGACCGGAGAATGAAATGCCTAATTCCTGGACCCCTGCTCCCCTACATTCCCAGAGTGAGCTGCACTCCACTCTCGCTCCTGCTTCGGATTTGTGAATAATTTCCCACATTTACGGCTCTGGCGCTTTTGGCCGCGGTGCGTATTTATACTGAGCTCAAACGCAGCTCACAGCATCTCGTGCCTGTTGTCCTTGACAAGGAAGCTTCGATGGAATGCGAAAGCCTAAATATCGATTTATCAGGGCCTCTCCATGCCTAAAAAAGGCAACATTCTTACTCAGCCTACCGTTATTTCTCTGTTGTTTCTCTTGGAAGCTGAAAAAGCGAAGTTCTTCGTTCCAGGATTGGTTTGGCGGGCTGTCTGGTGGGGGGTGGGGGGGGGGATCTCTGCCTGTCATGGACTAACCCAAGGTACACTGGGCTTCATGTGCCCTGGCTCGACACATGGAGCAGTGCCACTTCCAGCAAGGCGAGGGGTGGACAGGGAGGGGGGACAGACTAGAACGCACATCGTGACAGAGCAATTAAGACCCGCAGCTGTGGCACTTTGGTTTGCCTGCTTTGACTGAGTATAATCTGAGTATTTTCAGCTTTCAGCTTATGATGCTGGAGAATGTGGATACCGAGTGTTTTATAATTGAGTTCTTTACTTGAAACCTCAATCTGAAGCAAAACATTAAAAATATTTATTGTGCTGAAAATTTTCCTCTCATGAGTAGCAGCTGGTGATGAGGTCAGACACCTGGTACAGGTGTATTTATCCAGGGATCTGTATCCCTGGCTGTGGATACGAGGTGCAGTCATGACTGGCAGAGTTAGATTTGATCCACAGAGATGCAGGCCTGTCAGATAATAACCAGGAGGGCTGGGCTGCACCATCCCCTGCCACAAGGCTTGAGTCTCGCTCTCGCTCTCTGCCCGTAGGAGCCACAGTAGGCTGCCCATTAATCCCGTCTCCAGGGGAACATGACCCTGACACATCCATTATCCTGTCGCTGGGCTTGGAGCCGTGTGGAGGTGGGGCGCCCTTCAGTGGGCAGCGTGTGGCTCGCTGCGGATGCAAGGCATCCTGATGCTTTGAGGTCTGATCCATCTGTAACGTCGTTAATCCGCTGGGAACATCATTATGGTACCGTGCCGCCTGCATCTACCCACTGCTCTCTGGATTCTTACGTGTTCATTACCGGTGAGTCTCTAGGGCGTTCTCTGTTTACTGTGAAGGTTATATGTTCACAACCTCCTTTGGGGGCTTTGCTGTGAGCCATGTTTCCGTGGGTTTAAATCCACCCCCATGTACTTTGTAGAGCACTTGCCACTGTCCTTCCCCTCCATGCACAGGACATACTTCATGGAAATGTCTTCAGAGGCACCTGGATGTAGGGGGGGGGGTCTCCTGTGCATATGGACAGGAGCCCAAGGAAAATAAGAGTAAGAGTTCCTGGTTGGACTAGCAGGCTGTGGGCATGGCGCCCAGCTGTGTGGCCCACTGACCTGGCCTGGTACCATAGACGTGATGCTGCCCCTACTCCTCCCCCCGGGGTCATTCAGGGACTCACCCAGGTAAATCGGGGTTAATTCCTACATGTAAGCAAACTGCCACGATCAGCGTGTGAGCGTGCCTGGATGCTGGTAGCGTCAGGCAGACAAGACGGCAGGAAGGCAGGTAATCCAGGTAAACGGGGTTTATTGGAGGACAGACGGGGGTATACGCTACGAAACATCACAATGACAGATCTGGGGATACGAACTCAGACGCGGATTAAATACAAAAGACTAACAGGGAACTAACAGGACACAACAGATCACAATCAAACGGGTGGACTACAGCTGGTTTCAGGATTTGCACACGAGCAAGGGGGGCGTGGCACACACGAGGCTCGAACGGACGGAGTGTGACACAAACGCTGCGAACTATAAGTGAGAGAATTTGGCTACCCCTCCAGCATAGGCATGCCTGTTTGCTACGGTCGGCTCCAGATACGAGCATGCTGCCACTTAATTAACGAGCACTATCCTTCGTATTTCCCAGAACCCTTTGCGGCCTGATGGGCTCCCACCATCCCCGTCTTGCCCGGCTTGCCGTCACAGTGTCATGCTCCTCATGATGGCTAGGTGTGCCCGCATCTATGCTGTCGATTGTTCTCTCAGTAGGGATATGGGGGGGTCCGTCAGACTGGAGGGGCGCTGGACCCCTGTCCGCCCTCAGACACAATGGGGGGCCGAGGTCAGGACCACAGGGAACAATGAGAATTCACCATTAACACGGATGTCCCCAATGGGGGATATGTTCCTGCCTGCTTGGTCATGGTGCGGGGAGTCTTTTGGCGTGACATCAGCTCGATCTTCATTTGCACATAAATCTAGAAATTACAATATAGAATTTATAACTAGATTTGTTTTTACCAGACTATGCTGATTCCATCTGCGCAAAGATCTGAGGTGATTTTATCATCTCATTTACCTTGGAAGACCTTTATCATCCACGATCTGAAGAAAAGGCTTGAGAAAGTGAGGTCGTCATCCACGCCTAGACTGTCAGGCTTGACGAAATACCCGCTGGGTTCATCCGGCGTTGCTTACTGTAATGAGCCCGGCTGCGGAGCCAAGGCGTACTGGGAGACAGGCACGGTTTGAATAAAAAGGGGAAAATCTAAACCAGCTGCATGCTGTTCGAAACCTGGCAGTGCGCTACGTAGTGTTTCTAACACTACTTGCACACTACTCGCACACTACTCGCAAACATTCGGCCGGGAGGACTTCGAATTTTCAAATAAAAATCAATTTGTGTTTTCGGTAAGTATCCCTCTCTGGAGCATGTCAGAAATGATTTGTGATTAAGTGCTTTTAGGATTAGCTGTAGGCTGCTGTGTGCCGTTTCCTGATCCCCAATCTCCATGCTGTCAGTCTCTCTCCAGTTCTGTTCCTGAAATGCTGAGAAGCTGTTTTGTATAATACTGGGGATTTTAACTGTTTAGGATAACAGGATTTCTGCATCTGTATCTTAAACACGAGTTAAATATTAGCAAGTGCACATTAGCTTTTTGCTTGTGTAAAAGAAAACCGTTCGAAAGATTTCTTTGAGGTGCTTTTTAAATACATCACATGGTGGTGAGGGACAGACCGGGAATGAAGACCAATCCAAATCCGGCAGCGGTCACCAGGAGTCAGGAAGGCGTTCAAGCACATTTTTAATACAGTTCATGAGAGGAAGGAGAGACGGGCTGACAGGGAAGAGGGTAAGCATGCGAGTGAGTCTCTGAGACTGTGGGACAGAGACGGGAAATGATTCCGGAGGTAGCAGGGGGAAGATAAAGCAGACTGTGGGGGGGGGGGGGGTGGCCCCTGAGTGTTGGAAAGCCTGATGAGACTTTGTTTGACAGTGAAACCAGGAGCACCCCCCAGGGCTGAAGAATCTTGCCAAGGCCTGAGACGTCTCAGGCAGGGCAGGAAAGTCTGTGGAGGTAGCCCATGATAAATCTGCTTTAAACAGTCAAGCAGGGAGCCTGTGGCCCCAGCACAGGGCTGGAAATTCCATGTTTCTGGATTGCTTTCCCCAGGGTCTCCGGCCGAAGCCAGAGTCCGTTGTTCTTGGTGAGCGAGGGGCCTGAACTCCATCGACTGACTTGCCAGCCCTGATGCCGCCGCTGCTCTCAGATCAGATAGGTGTGGGGTTAGATTTACGGTTTATGGAACACTGTCATTTTCTAATGGCTGTCACTATCTAAAGATAACTGCAGCCATGCCAATTAAGTCGTGTCTCAAATACAGATCGCTGTGAAGAAATATTACAGGTTGGAAATATAAACAGCATCATTGAAGGTTAAAGTTTTAAGACTTTTTTTTTTTCCCTTCTGCACGCTTTCCTGGCTGTATTCAGGAAGTGATTACCAGAAAGGCGACACGAGATTTAATATAAACATGCCGAATTTCAGAAGGTTGCTTCATCTGGGGCATCCAGGCAAGGGCAAGTGCTGCCACAAGAGGTACTGCAACAAGTCCGGGAGTCCGACTCCATGCCAAGGTTCCCCTCTGCACGTGGAGTCTGGCTGAGAACGGGGGAAACCGGACTGAAAGTCTGTGGATGAGGGAGATGAATAGCTGATGCCTGTGTTTTAGAGGGCGATCGAGGAAGGCGAGCCTGCAGCCCCGTGTAGTACAAATTCAGCACTCGCTGCCAGGCTGCCTGCTCCTTTCACCAGCATGAGTGTCTCCTGCTAAGCTGAGAAGCCCTCGCCACATAAATCAGCCCAAACAAATCGCTGCACTTTGCTTACCTGATGTACGGATGTTTACCTGAGCCTCGAACACAGATGCTGCTCGCATGCCCTCACTGTTTGTTGTGAAAGAAACCGGTGAAAAAGTTAAGATATCAACCAGAATGTGTGAGAGCCGTGTGTGTTTTAACGGGCTGCAGGTGGTAAGGTGTAAAAATGCAGAGGAAAGGGGGTGATGCACGGCGTCACATCACACCTCATTCTCCCCCTGTGATCGACGGTCCCGAGATGACCTTGTCAGCCTCGGAATTAAATCATTTTGCTGACGAATGGAGAAATGGATAGTTAAGTCTCTTCTCCGGGCAGGGCTGTCACAGCGTTAAAATAGGGAACAAGTGTTGCATCTCTCAGATGAGTAGAAAGCGTGTCCTCAGGGACGTTGCAGGGGAGAGTGTACGGTAATCCTGTGCTAAGAGGAATGACATCTCACAGAATGGTACCTTTTTATTCAGATGAGACAAATCCCCAACTGTTAAACTTAAGTGGGCTGGCTAATCCTTCACAGGACAGAGAGGAGCCCGCTCATTACGGGGAAAATGGAGCCAATACGCACTGATTCAGCAGGAGAGCGTCAACCGCGATTATCTTACTCGTTTATGCCTTTGTGGGGGCGCGTTCTGGAGTGCTGGAGGGAGGGGGGTCTTGTCCGGACCTCAAAGAAAAGGCAGCTGAGGACTTCGGTCCTGTAGTGTGGGACTTATATCCAGGTATATAAGATTCTAACAGGTCTTCATGCTGTTCAGCCAAATGGCTACTTTAATGTTAGTTTAAATACTAGAACTCGTGGCCATAGGTGGAAATTAGCAGGAGAACATTTTAAACTGAACGAAAACACTTCTTTACACAGCGTGTAGTTAAAGTATGGAATAGTCTTCCTGCTAGTATAGCAGAAGCTAAAACCCTGGGATCCTTTAAATCAGAGCTAGATAAGATTTAAAACACTGAGCTATTAGTTAAGTTCTCTCCAAGCGAGCTTGATGGGCCGAATTGCCTCCTCTCGTTTGTAAATTTCTTATGTTCTTATGACTCGTATAAAACATGAGGTGTACTAGAGTCTGGCTTCTTTAACCAGGCACCTGTCCGAGACTTTGTTAAAGATGCACTACACATTCCAAGGGTCCATCGCCAGCTGTACCCCACCTAATGTTTACCTTTGCAAACACAGCCAGCCAGTAAT
This sequence comes from Stomatorhinus ivindoensis, assembly GCA_019775895.2. Classification (NCBI taxonomy): domain Eukaryota; kingdom Metazoa; phylum Chordata; class Actinopteri; order Osteoglossiformes; family Mormyridae; genus Stomatorhinus; species Stomatorhinus ivindoensis. The sequence continues at coordinate 4,871,315 of JABFEB020000008.1, read as the reverse complement.
AGGGTCTCTGCGCCTGTGATTGGAAGGCTTCCGGTTCGAGCCCAGCTTTGGCAGAATATTCACCTCCATGGGCCCTTGAGCTAAGGCCCTTAACCCCCTAGCTCCACGGGCGCTGCTGCAGGTGGCTGCCCTTCGCTGCCAGGCTTGCTCTCACCTGCATGTGTGTCATGGAGAAACAAGATGGGGTAGGTGAGAAGAGAATTTCCTCACGGGGATCAATAAAGTGTCATTATTTTTATTTCAGTGACAACCAGTCATTTCCTCACAGAACTGATGACATCATCACACCACGCCGGGGTGTTTGGCCTCACGCCCCTAAAGCCGTATCATGGCCCCTCGGTGCCGTAGAGTGTCTGATCACTTTGTTTTCTTCTCATCAGTTAATGGAGAGAAAAGGCCTTAGGAAAGAATTTAGGAGCTCAGCCCTGTCACTCTCCCACCTCTCAGCATCATTACAGCAAGTCATTTTCAATAGTCCTGGTTTGTTTTCCATTTTCCTATTGAAAAGTGATGATTAAAGAAAATCACAACACCCCAGCAAACATCCCAGAGGTGTTCAGATACTACAGTAGACATCTCAGAGGTGTTCAGTGTTCTTTGCAGCTTAAACTAACCAATAAGTAGCCATTAACATTAGCACAAGGTTGGTATGAGCAGCAGGGGAGAATTCAGGTTGGGGTAAAGAGCTGCTTATCCGAGGGCAGCACCTTCAGAGGCCCTTCTCATGAGTAATCACTGGGTAACGTTCCAAATTACACAAAATCAGGTTTCCCTAATTCTAGTGCTGGAGGGCCATTTTGCAACACAATTTTCAGATTTCTCTGGTCAGACACACCTATGAAACCTGGTAATTAGCTGAATCAGGTGTGTTTGAGCAGGGAAATCTGCAAACTGAGATTCTGGCCCTCTAGGATCAGAACTGAGGAACAGTGCATTAAGTGTTGAACCTTTTTTGTTTTCAGTTCCAAAGAATCTAAACAGCCTTTTCCTTGCAGGTGACACTTACTGATCTCAGGTCTGAGGACAATTTATCAATAATCTTTTATCAACAAAAGGGTCATCAGGTTGCTTTGCAGATGGGCATCAGTCACGTCACCAGAAATGGCTGGAAGCCTTTCCTTTATCTTATACTCTTGCTAATTCTAATGGTAATGGGAGTTGGGGGGTTGTTTGTGTGACAGCTGTGGCACCCTATGAAGCTCTGTCACAAAATACACACCGGGGAAGTCTGCATGAATCTGGGATCCCATCCGTCACGCCGCTGTCGTCCCCAAAAGGTCGATGGATGGCAGAGAGGGCAGGATGTGAAGTCAGCCATTGAAAGCCAGCTGCTCCAGGATGGGCAGGATCTTTTGATGGAGAAACACCAGAAGACCTCGTGCTGAATATAAGAAGTCGAGTTAATTGCCTGTTGATGTATTCCTGTGTGTCTCCTCAGGCCTGGGCCTTCATTTTAATCTCCTGAAAAACACTCAGATGTGTTTCCTGCTACATCCATCCATCCATTTTCTATACCCGCTTATCCTACTGGGTCACGGGGGGTCCGGAGCCTACCCGGAAGCAACGGGCACAAGGCAGGGAACAACCCTGGACAGGGGGCCAGCCCACCGCAGGGCACACTCACACACCATTCACACACACAGGCACACCTACGGGCAATTTAGCAACTCCAATTAGCCTCAGCATGTCTTTGGACCGTGGGGGGAAACCGGAGTACCCGGAGGAAACCCCACGACGGCACAGGGAGAACATGCAAATTCTACACACATGGAACCTGTAGGTGGGGACTCGAACCCAGGTCCCAGAGGTGTGAGGCAACAGTGCTAACCACTGCACCACCATGCCGCCGTTTCCTGCTACAATGACTCCGTAATATTTGTCTCTCCTAGATGCTTTTGGGAACTTTTATCTTTTCCTGATTTTGGCATATTTGCAGCTTCCACTGCTCTTTCTGTCATCCACTTTGATTTTGTTGGCTCCTGCATTTTGACCAGTTTTTTTCTTCAGATTTTCTTTGAATTCTGTGTCTCTTGTGTATGTCCAACATTTCTAATCAGTTTCTGGTGTTTTCTCTGAAGTCAGAGGGCATGTTCTTTTTCAGCTTCACTTGGAGGTTGCACATACGTAATTATCTGTTCATAATCATCGGCAAACGGATTTCTTTGCTGTTTGAGCTGGGCTCTTGCATAGTTTGGTATTGAAAACGTGTTCTGTGTGATTTCTGTGAACTATCTGCTGATGTCTAGGTTGCTTGAAGAATATATTGGCAACGAAGAGGTTGCTGGATTCGCAGGGTCTGATTAGTCAGTGCTGTTTGGTTCCAGCTTAGCTCGTCCAAGGCTATACCGGCCAACTGAGTTTCTCACCTCACTTCTTACTATGGCATCCCAGTCTCTCGTCGCCAGGTACACGTCGCGCTGCATTTCCTGCGTATTTCAGTCTGAATCTGGTCATAGAACTTTAGAATTTTCCTCTTTGTCAGCAGCACTTATCGGGGCATGAGCCTGTGTGACTGTCATATTGAAGGGATGAGGGGAAATATCGCTCAGCCGCAGCATTGTATCCAGTTGCATTCTTTTCAGTGCCCTTCCTGACTATGAAAGCCACACCATTTTTTTCTATGTTGTCCAATTTCACAGTAGCTAAAGATGTGTTCACCTAACTGAAAGTGTCCCGGGCCAGTCCATTTAAATTCAATAATGACAAAGAAGTTGACTAACAGCTCTGGAAAAAATTTAAAGACCACTCTATATATTTTTTTTAATCCTGGTTCACCTGGCAGAATGCTACGCTGAGCAGCAGGTTGCTTCCAGGTTCAAAATGTCTAAGACAGCAGTACACAGGTGAAGGTGAAGCAGGAGACACTGGGAATGACCAGATAGCAGCCAGGTAAAGGGCAGAAGCGAGTTTCTAATGCCAGAGATGACTGTTAACTTATCTGGCAGTGCCTCATAAATTGGAGGATGACCTAAAGTAACCTGTAGAAAAAATGCGAAACATAATGTGTTGTGAAGTGCACTGTTAGGAAAAATCATTACAGGCTTCTTGATGCCCTTCATTAATGAGAAGCAGGGAAGAGCCAGGCTGGAGTTTGCACAAAAAATGTATGTTTTACACAGGTTCATACCCCTAAATTGAGAAATGAGTGAAACTGAAAATTTTGCTGCGGTCTCTAATTTTTTCCAGAGTTATATAAGTAGTTCACTTTTGTCTTCCCCTAATGCAGCCTCCTTTCTTTGGTTCCATTCTTCCCCTGCTCTACGTTGATTCTTTCTTTGAAGCTTCAGACTTTCTTACCCAGCGTGGCAATATTGTAAATTGGACATCCAAAGGCTTTGATTCACCTACATCATAAACACCAGCTGGACCCCAAAAGATCGTCGTGTGTCCTTCCAACCCGAAGGTTCATATTTCAGCACTGTATCATTGTTCATTCTGGTTTGTGTGTCTTTTTCTGGGTAAGGTACAGAAGTGGTTCACGTTGCCTTCTTCCGCACAGTTTGAAATAGTGCCGTTGCCGTCGTCGCCGCTGTGATCCTCCTCCACTAACACCTCTGCTCTTCTGTATCACTGCTGGCCAACAAACTGGTGGTAGATTTCGTCTGGCACTTTTGCTTAGACCTGTTTGCGATGACAATCCTGCCCTGACAAGACACCGTGGCATGAGGAGGACGGCCGTAGGTAATGAAGGAGCAGGGATGGAAAAGGTGGCTTTTATAAGTAGGTCAGTGTCAGGTTGGAGCAGAGAGAAACATCACCAATCAATGATAAAAGCACATGACAGCAGAGGGTGAAAAACTACCCCCGCCCCTTCATGGAAATGTCTGCTGTTCCAGTGCTAAAATCTATGTGGAAAAACTATTTAGGTGTGAATTAATTGTGTGAAAACCAACTGAGTCTGAAAAATAAGTGGAAATGCTACCGAGGATCCACAATAGGGCTGGAGCAGCAAACAGCGATGGAGGAGCCAAAAATCCTCAGTTCACACTCACTACTTAGAGCCCAGATGGCGTGGAATGGTTTGGAATGTCCTGGCAGGGCTCAGTGCTGGGTGCCTTCTGACAGGATAGATGTCTGCGCTGTCCAGCACCCAGAAAAAGGAGACAAATCACATACAGTAAATGGATGGGAATCGGCTAGATAGCAATGATGCAAAGTATAATTGACTTAACTGCTAACCAGATAGCTGACATCTAGTTTAATGGCTAATTCTGAGCCTGGAATGAAATGAAGACTAATAAAGCGTAGTTATTAAGGATATAGGCTTGTTCAAATTACCTACACTAGTGGCCAAAATTGTGGCAACACCTAGCATTTCTGGCATTACACTTAAAAAATTACTACACGTATACTGATGGTAATGCTTACAAACAATCAAAGAATATTACAAGTATCATAAATTAGATGATTAAATAAGTAACTCGAACAACTATTAAAGTTCTGCAATCTAAAATTTGGAAGAGTTTCCGCAATTTTGCCACCAGTGTGTGACTGATACTGGTCTGGCACCCTTCCTAATGGTACTTAATCTGCTCAAGTGAAATGAAAAACTGTACTGATGGATAAAAAGAAGTAAGCAAACAAGACTTGTATTTGAGTTGCTTTTTTGTGTTGGCAGGTGGGGGGGTGCAGGCGAACTGAGTGGGTTGGGCAGCATGGTGTCATTGGCGGGTTTCTGAAAAGAGGCAGAATGATTTATAACCATGGCAAAGAATGTCAGGAAGCCAGGGGTGGGGCAACGACACAAGGCGGTGGGATCTGGGGACCTTCAGGGAGAATGAAGCCTTTTACTCTCAGTTTGTGCGGTAAATCCATCGATCTGACCTGGTTCCCATTGACATGAGATTGTTTTTGACTGAGTCCTTTGGACAAGGAGGTTAGTGGAATCACCATTAAGGCTTCACCTACAGGCACATCACAGATACTTGACAGAAAATGCCTATCGCTTTCTACTGCTGAAGCAGTGACAATATAATCTGGCATCATGTCGACTGGAAAGTTTCTAAGAATTCTGGATTCTCCCCCATGGTGAAATTGTTACAGTTTTCCCATGGAAAATTCCCCCCAGCAGAGAAGAAATGCTGTATCATGGGACAGAGGGGGGAATCATGTGGCTGAAATAGCTGAGAAATACAGGGTTCCCATATCAGAAATTTAATTAACATCAATAAACAGTCAACAAAAATTGTGAGGAATACATAAAAACCCATAAAAAGTAATAAAACGAATACCTCCGTTATAGGTATCTTTCCATTCATGCTAATTTGGGAGGGATGCTCTTCTACTTGACTATGTCGTGATTTGCCAGGAAGAAACCATAGTGAGACTTGAACCTCACCCTCCCAAACCACCAGCTGTGACTCCCAGCTACATGACCAAGAACCCAAAGCCCTTTAGTGGGGCTCTTAGGTTCAATACAATTTAAAAGCCGATGTGTTCAGCTTTTTTTCATGACACTCCAGTACAGCAGGTGGCAGCAATGTAACCCATTTAAAGACGACTATAAAGCTTAACGAGGTGATCTATCAACAGACACGTTTTATTACTCATAGTTTAGCAAAAATGAAAAGGCAGCCATCTTCGCACATTAAGGTGTTTGTGCATTATCTCTGCTATGCCTCATTCTGTATTTATACTTATTACTGCTCAGCCTACTTTTCACAAAAAGGCCTAAAAACATTTCAACAAAAAGATGATCAGCAGAGCAAATCTGCGTAGTCACGGCTGAAAAATCATGCTGGAAGGTTTATTTATTGTGCAGGAGCCCAAACTGACAAGTGTAATGGAAATGATCTACTTGAAACACTTCAGAAGTTCAGAACCTCAGTCCATTTTGGTATCTCAAAGTCATCTTTTCAGCAGATACTTCTGTTCAGCCATAAGGATGCGAGCAGGTGTTTTGTGTTTAGTTGAGTGTGGAGTTACAGCCCTTGCCCAGAAGCTGAGAAATGTAATTTCACTGACAAATGTTCAGTCGCAGGAACCAAAGGTCACTGCTATTAGCCTGGGTTATTAATGTTCTCAGTGTTTTCCCACAGGTGACCCTCTGTAGGATAGGGTGCTTCCTAACCCTACGACAATCCAGGAAAATGCTATTTGAAAGGTATTTAAAATTCACAGTTTGTTGTCTATTAAGTCAAACAGAAAGAGAATATTTACTATGAAATACACTAGCTAGTCAGTTGTGTTCTTGTGCTGCAGATCCCATGTCTGAATGGATGAGATTATTCTGCTAATCAGCCCTGGAACAGCGGGAAATGATCAGTGAGGGTCACTGCCCTTTAAACCTGACAACAGCGACCAAAACAGTGTCTTGTCGCTTCACCTGTGACCAACATCTTCACACACATAGCACACACAGTGATCAAACACCGAATATACACACATTAAATACACATACACATATTCACTGTACAAACACTGAACACACATAAACACACTGAATGCACACACAATGAACACAAACTTACACATGAACACACACAATAAACACACACAAACCTAGTAAAGACGCAGTAAAGACACACTTAACACAGTTAAGACACAGTAAGCACACACTTAGGCCTACATGTGAATACAGTAGAGACACACTTAATGCAATAGCGGACGAAGCCCATGTGACCCCAGGCAAGCTTCATCGTCGATAATAGTTGTCGGGTATGAGGGGTTTATAATAGGTGTATAATAGGTGTTTGCTATGTCGGCGACCCCTCAGAAAACGCCGCCCTGGGCATCTGCCCATCTTGCCCTCGCCAGGATCCTCCGTGACAACGCTCAGAGCGCTCCTGCTCACCTAAGGCCGATGACGTCATGCCTCAGCTAGCCGCGTCCTGCGCAAACTCACGGCTGACTCCTGTTTTCTGCCTAGTCTTCAGCGCTTACACTTTAAATAACAAAGCGCGTACTGTTATTAACCACATAAAACAAAACCCATATACACATACAAATAACTGTAAAGACCAGTTATCCCAATAGCGGGACTAAAGCGCGGTGCTCCAGCCAAAGTGCGAGGCTTTTTAAAGGGCCGGCGGCGAGCGCTGAGGGCTGCCCGCCTCGCCCGCAGCCCGTCAGATGAAGGGAGGAGCCTCGCAGTGACAAGCGGCTGCTTCTTCCTCACTTTGTCAGTTCCCTAAAAATAGACGCCGAGCGGCTGCGAACGCTCGTCCGCTGCGCTGCGCCCGCTGGAGTCACCCATACGCGCTGACCCCATCCAGCCAGGGACGGGGGAGAACGGGTAAGCGGCGGAAAATAGCAAGGAAATCACACATAGGGACATGTCTGTGTCAGGGGGAGGGAGGGAATGAGGGAGGGAGAGAAGGAGCTGGAGGGAAGCGGGGGAGCAGCGATGTAAGCAGACGATGCGATGTTACAGTAGTGTGATGCATGTTACTGCGAGAGGGATGCGTCCCTGGTGCATGATCCTCCGCTTCTACCGTAAATGTAATGCCATCCATGGAGAAATTGGCCCGATGTGGGACGGACTCAGTCGAACCGGACAGCGGTCGTTTCACTTACTTTCAAGACTCCCGGCGGGGCTTTTGCTCCCGTGTTTGTGTCTCTATTAACTTTACATTGTCCGGGATGAGTTTCTCAGTGGTTGCCTGCCTACTTTTCGCACGATTGCGTAGCTCGGTGCTGATGAAACTTGTTTGGTGGGACTGGTGTAAGGGCGCCTGCTGGAGCACCCATTGGGGAAAGGGCGCAGGACAGGCTGACAACTGCGGGAAAACGCCCTGAAGTCCGTCAGCTGCAGCGCTCGCATCAGCCTTTAACTGTATCTTCGCTTAAAAAACCCGAACCTTTTTGAAACAGGCTTCCGTATGATAAACTTTTCGGTCGTATAAGCTCCTAAACACTTAATGAAGAAGACTCAATGCCTTCAAAAACGATCAGACACTGACAGTTTTATCACCTTCATCCTACGAAAATGAAGCCTTTACTGTAAAGTAGTTACTAATGTGCAGGCTGCTTATGTGTACATAATAGCTTATAGTTACTCAAAGGACTATCGGTAACGTGTGTATAGCGTTCTTTTGTAAAAAGAAAAGGTAATGGTAATATTTATTTTTCCTTAAGTCGTATATATTTTCATTATGGGCGCTGGATTCTGCTATCTTAAATATGCTCTTAAAGTCGCGTTTCATGATATACGTCATTTGTCACCGTTTTCGGTAAATCATTTGAGATTGTTAAACGTCCTTTCTTCTTATATAAAATGTTTTTGTTGTTTCGTGAACATCGGGAATTTCGATAGTTCGTTTAACGGTACTTTATGCGTATTTATTGCGTATTGTTTCTTGTTTTCCCACTGGGCATCCTTAATTAACAGTGGTAATGCACCTGTTATTAGACTTTTTGGCTTAAATGCTTCATGGTTCCCATTGGACAAAATGTCCCTTAAATAAATAAAGTAAAACGTTACCTAACCGTGCGTCGCCAGTGAAACAGATACTAATTTCTTAAACTTTACGACCACTTACTTAAGCAGCTAAACGGTGAATTAGAAACCATTAAAGGAGAGCAGAAGGGAAACGGGCTGTAAAGGCACTTTGCATATCTGGGTTTCGTGACTCGGTCCTTCAACGGGGGCGGAGAGAGGTGGTGTTCGGAGGCTCCGCGTCCGTCCAGGTTCGGGACATCGGGCATTACCGGAGCCCACTTTATCACTCCCCGTCTGAGTTGTCCTCATTTTTCCAGTGACATGTTTGCTCGTGCTTGGTGTGGGAGCTGCGGTTCGCAAACCAAGGCTGATTCTTGTTGATGGTGCCTAGCGAATACTGTGTAATGACAGGCATCGCCTGCTTCGCTGTATGCAGAGGGGCAGCAGCGATCGGTGTATAACCCAGGGCTCATAGGATCCAATCCCCAGGGTCTGCTGTTTTGCTGTTATGTGCGAGCTTAACCAAAACCCTTAGACTACAATGTCCAGTTGAACAAACTGTTGTGTATTACAACTAACTAAATGCACTTGTTTTGCCAGATTTATAACAAGGCATTAAAGCCCTATGAATAATTAATATAACTGATCTCGGTTGCTTGCCCTTGACGAAGCATGGATTGAAATACATACGCTTGATAAGATTTTGAGGAACATTAAAACAGTGAAGAGGTCAGTATGTTTTTCTGTGACGCCGATATTCTTATGGCGTAATTTATTTGTATGTCATAGTTTTAAGAAAGGAAGGCTGAAAGTGTAATTTTTGGTGTGTTCTGTTTTTTAATAAATTGTGCCTGACACTTTCCAACAGAGAACCCCGAGGGCTGAGGTTGTGTGTATAGGTATTTCACCATTCTTTTTTGTAATTGAATCCATATCCATTTAAGAATATTACATTGCTGCTTGCCTGCTGGTCGGAAGGCAGGCCATATTCAGGGATTATTTATGCTGCTGAAGTGGACTGGGGGGGTGGGGGTTGGCGCTCAGAAGATTGCTGTTTTATTGCAGGTGAAGCTATAGGTTTCAATCCCCAACATATCACTGTTTCTCTTAATATTTTTTAAATTATATCTGGTAGGCTACCTGCCATTTACAAACGCAATGTTTTTATTTGCAATGAGTAAAGATCAGCTGTCTTGGTTTGTGAGAGTGTGCTAAAGCATTGTTTAAGGTTTAGTGGTATCATTTCGTCGCATTGCCTGCGTCTTGTGTATAGAAGGCCCAACACGAAGCCACTTTTGTTGTGCATTTTATAGTGTTACGTCTGTCACTTTTATGAAAATGATGCTGTGTGTCCATCTGTTAATTATCCACTCAATGTCTGAGGAAAAGATATCTTATAAAGGCAGATCTGAATCAGGAATGTTTCAGTATGTTATGCTTTCTGTTCCTGATCTGCGGGATCTGATGGTTTTGCTTAAATTACACTCGCCTTCCACACATGATCATCAGCTGGGCTCTTTCTGAAAAGGCTGTAATCAGCCCTCGTCTTCCTGTCCTGTCACCTGCGTCTGGATCATATGGGCAGATATTTAGACGGCCTGCTGTAGGACCCCTTGGCAGAATGTTGGGGGGAAGCATCTTTTGCTTGTCTTGGACCGGTTGTTTCCGCTCTCGCTTCTCCCGTAACCCATAGAAAGGTATCCGCTTTCCCTCAGCGCGCCTGCTCAGCTGTGACTGACGGCTCTTTTTTTTCTATCCATCTGTCCCTTTCCCGCTGGGTCAACACTAGCCTGGAGCCTATCCCAGGAACACCCTGGATGAGATGTCAGTCCATTGTAGGCCGCACACACACACACACACACACACACACACACAC
>JABFEB020000008.1:4816554-4827450 GCA_019775895.2 Stomatorhinus ivindoensis | reverse complement strand
AGGAAAAAAATATTCATTATTATTATTTTGAAAGCCATTTCGCTTTTGGCCCGGGTAGCAGGGCGAGTAACGCCCTGGTCTCGTGGCTTTGGGCTTGTGGCCTTGATTCCCCTCGGTCCGCATGCACTCCTTGTGTTTGCGTGGGTCTCCTCCAGGTTTGCCCCCACAGTCTGAGAACATATGGGTAGGTGCATTGGTGTCTCTGAAAGTGCCCTAGTGTGTGCTTGTCTGTACGAGTGTGTTCCCTTAGATGGCTGGCATCCCGCGCACAGTGTCCCTGCCTTGTGCCCTCTGTTTACTGGGATAAGCTCCAAGCTCGGTGTGACTCTGTACTGGATAAGCAGCTATTGAAAAGGATTACTTTAGCAGATAGGGAGAGCGAGCGTCTAAAAGCATATAGGCAGTATTGCATGTTAAATGACGCCGATTACTCAGCGATTTCTCCTAAGTAGTGAGCTGCAGTGAGATGTCAACTTCTGCCCTGCTTGCACTGGACTCGTAACTCTGTCACTCTCGAGAGCACTCTAACCCATTCTGTTACCACTTTTATATATTGTGAAGAAAGTTTGTGTTGGAAAGCACTGTAGAAATAAATAAGGGGTCTCAGTTGTGTGTTTAGAAGAGGGAAGCGCGAGCTGGCTGTGTGCTTATGGGCCTCTGAGGACGCCATCGGCCGTGTCCTGCGACGGCCCCTCTCCCCACAATCTGTTGACTGAGAAGCGGCTCCGTTTTGGAGGGAGAAGGGGGAGTGTTTAGACGAATGCCCTCGCCGATGTATATTAGCTGTGATTCATTCTGGTTTGGAGGTGGTGTGGGCAGGAGCTGGCTGATGCCGGAGAAGGCCTTTCTCCAGCGTGGCTTCAAAGGTTCTCAGTCGTGTTCCTCATGGTGTCTTAGCAAAACAGGCTTACGCTGTAAACGGGCACAGAGCAGTCAGCTCGGCCTTTGGAAGGTTGGCACGCTCAACTGACCCGCGTTCGCTGCCAGGCTTTGCTGCTCTGGCTCTCTTTCTAGCTTCTAGTTTTGTCTCCACATGCCTCTTCTAGAAGGACCTCACCATTACATGTGTGGTTCATTCTTTCAATGCGCATCGTACTTTAAAGATAAGATGAGATATACTTTACTGACCCTAGAGGGAATTTCCACTTTCCACTCCTGAGCAGAGGGCTACATTTTCCATTCTTGTGTTCCCTCTGCTGCCTTTGAGGACGTGCCAGTTTTGTTGGACAGCCAATGGGAGCGTAAGCTATCCTCCTGTCCCTCAGCTCAACATTTGGGCAGGGGGGCAACAGAATAAGGGCGATGGGCATGAAGTTCAACCCCGCAGGCATTGGAACGCTAATGCTAACGCCAGTGCTAATGCTAAGCCACTCAACATTTTTACTTATTTTATTTTCTGTATAGGAAAGAGGAATACTGCATATATCAGTACACACTACATGAAAGAGGAATACAGCATATATCAGTACACACTACATGAAAGAGGAATACTGCATATATCAGTACACACTACAGGAAAGAGGAATACTGCATATATCAGTACACACTACATGAAAGAGGAATACTGCATATATCAGTACACACTACATGAAAGAGGAATACTGCATATATATCAGTACACACTACATGAAAGAGGAATACTGCATATATCAGTACACACTACATGAATCCTGCAGCCGTACTGTTACTGCATGCATCCCTGAATAAACGGTTGCCGTAACCGTTTCCTCCACATGCTTGGTGTGATTGCGCTGCTATGGGAACGATCTGCGGTGTTTACTGTAAAAGAGTACAACAGTAAACTCTGTACAAGAGTGCCAGGGACACATACAATTACGTACAGTACATAATGCTTCATAATACTTGTTATTGGTTTTTGCATTGACTATACTGTACTTTTTATGATTATTTACACTACACCATGTAGCCTAGGTATGTAGTAGGCTATACTATATGGATCTGTGTAAGAACACTCTAATGCTCACAGAATGACAAAATCAACAATGCTTTTTTGATAATGTGTCTCTGTCGTTAAGCAATGCATAACTGGAGTTTAGCCTTTAGTCACACTGTGCACAACCCTAATACCCTGTCATCTTCATTTTCGTGTTTATTTACCATCATGTCCATCATGCCAGTTCCCCCAGAAAGGACTCAACCCTGCTTCTGCTTCCAGTCCTGATCAAAGGCTGTTTCACAGCTATATTTAAAGCAGCCATTTAGAATAAAGGTGTTAGAAACCGGTGTAGCTGGTCTCACTGATGTCAATTTTTCTCAGTTAACATTTATGCTGCATTCCGTTTGAACTTGTATCTTGTAAATTCTGAATTCCTAGTTGGAATTTTCAACTAGAACACCCCCTCAAGTCGGAATTCCGACTAGTGAATTTGGAGGGATCGACACGATCCTGAGCTCAAAATCCAAGATTTATCAACAGAACTGAAAGCTGTGCCTTTATACTGTTTATTAGTACTTGTGTCTTATTTGTGGCTCATTAAATTGGTCATACCCACAGTGCTGTCCAACCACTATCTTTGGAAATGTTGCTACTCGAAATACAGTGAAATGTGTTGTTATCCACTGATATTACTAACAATAGCTAACAATTAACCTGGCTAGACCTAGACATTAACAGGATAGCAGATAACTTTTTGGATGTAAGGTAGCCTGGGCTAATTGTAAGTGAATAAAGACAAAGGCCATTTAAACTGGGGTGAATTATCCATGTAAACGAGATATCTAGCTTTTTGAAACTGGTCCCTGGTATTGCTAAATGGCTTTCCACCTTGTGGTACTGGAACACTGTAAACTCGTGTCTGACGTCATTCCCAGTTCCGAGTTCCGACCTCCGAGGTAAATGGAACGCAGCATTAGTCCTGCCTCTTGCTAGTTCAGTGGTTATGCTGAACTTAAAAAGGATAAGACAAGGCTCTTCTGGGGCCTGTGTGGTGGACTTCCCATGTACTAGTGGGAATCCTCTGGAGTTCTCTCTGTCAGTCTGTGTTGTTTGCCGCCTTGGATCTGAGATGGTTCACTCGCAGATGCCTCCGGGGTGATAAGCAGCTCACTTGGTGCTCATGAACACGCCAGGACCTTCGGTGATGCCAGTGCTGCTTTACGAGGGGCTGAGAGGGCCTCTGTGAGCGCAGCTCTTTCAGGCTCGTCACCGGTTTTCCCAAATCGGCCCTTTGCCATCATTGTGGCCTCTTTGATTCTCCTCGCCCCGCGCCCTTCGTGCTCGTCTTTTCCGTACTTCCTGTGGACGTAACAGGCTCAGGCCGGGTTAGCCGCCTGCTTGAAGCATCCCTGTAGTTTGCCACCTGTGCCGTGGATGTACAGGGGAATTCATGGACCTGCTATTCAGTGAGACAGCTGGTCTGTTTCCAGGACCCTGATGGATCGCTCACTCTGGGATCACCGTACGTGGTCCAATAGAGCCCAGTTGGATGGCGTTCTCCTCATAAACTTAAAATTTTATCTTGTATGCATATTATGTTTATATATCTTAGTATTTATATTCTATTTATTTATTACTTCTCATTTGCACCACGAGCGATGTGAATGATATTTCAGCTCAGGGTATAACTCATATATCTTGAGCTGACAATAAGAGATGTGTCGACTATGATTTTGAAGCTTCTCATCTGTTGGAGTCGGTCACCGTTTTATCTTCTCTACAGACCTCTAAAGCTCAGCAGTTCTCGCTGAACTCTGTCACAGGCTCCACATCAGCCATACCGAAGTCTCGCTTTATCGACTGAAATTTCAGTGTGAACATCCGTGTTCCAGACACACAGCTTCTGCATCCCAAAAACAGACCTATGCAGCCAGAACTATGCTTCTGATGCTGCACCTCAAATTCCCAGGCTGCCAGACAGACTGGAGAAGAAAGAAAGCCTTTAGTTGTTCTGACCTTTGACCTCATGTTCCAGACTGAAACCCAAGGTGTTCCTCAATATGCGTACTTGACCGTACTTATGTTCGCATGTAGCCATTTATGTCATTTTCCATTACTGATGACCAGTTCCAATACTAAGTATGGAAGTACAGATGACCATAAAATTTGCTGGTTATCATTCTTCCCCTGCCCTAAATACCAAAGACACATCGGTTGCATACTTGCCAAATGAGAACAATCCCATAATTCATCGTGGCCCTTCTTGGGAAGCAAATTGGCAAGACCGCTCTTTGCCATCTCTGTGTTCTTGGTATTGAGAAGCACCCCCAGTCGCTCCGCCGCAGGTTGGGCATGATGGAGGGTCCTGCTGTCCCGGCGATAAGGCTGTACTCTGGAAGCCATGGCTGAGTGTGATTCAGTAACGTCAGGAAATGATACATCTTCTCACTCTCCACACCGCCACTGGAGATTAAAGCGATGGGTCTGTGCCGCACTGCAGTCAGGTAGGAATCTGGGTACAGTCATTCCCAGTTAGAGTGCGGAGCCGTGTTGGCGTTAATAATGGCTGAGCCTCCCTGACCTTCCAGGAGTCGCGTTGAAGGAAAAGCAACGCTGCTTTCCCTCCCATTTTTGTTCCCCTAATTAGTCATGCTGTTGTAACTATTAAGTCTTTAGTGTGTAGAAACTGCCTGGCTGGATCGGGGTTTGGATGTGAATTTGCACGAGAAGCATACAGGCTGCCAAGTGTGAAAACTGCTGAATTTTCACTTCACGTTCACGTTCGTGCTTGAGCGAAAGCTCGGCAGCTGGAGCACTGGGTCCCCAGCCGGTCCGATGGAGCCTTTCAGTTCAGCCCCCGCCTGTATGTACACTTACAGATGCAAGTATAATCTCATAATTAATTTAAAAGTATTAAGTAAGTAGGAGCTGTCTAGTGTTGTCTAGAGCAAGTAAAGAGTTATTCTGCTTATTAAGTTAAAGCCATGATTAATGTGTATTGTCCCAAAACTCTGCACAGGTCAGAGGGGTACAGAGGATGGATGGATGAATGCATGGATGGATGGATGAATGAATGGATGAATGCGTATTACAAGCCACGTCATGTGACCATTACAGCATTTTATTAGCTGGAAAAAGTCTTAAACTGTTAATTAGCTTGCACATTCGGTCAGTTAATTTGCTAAATAGCTCTAAATCAGTGGTCTCTCCTTGCTCCTCTGTACTCGGGGTGGTGGTGAGAGAAGCTCACATTTATCTGGACATTGTTCTGAGTGCTCTTGCTTGGGCTTGCAGATTCTGCCTTGGACTGGGCTCTCCGTTATCCTCATGAATATTTTAGTGACCGCTGGATTGTATCGGGGGGGGGCGCTGATGGTACGATGTGCTGGAGGAGGCAGGAGGGGCCCCGACACAGAGACTTAGATGCCAGCAACTTTGAGCCCCGAGCTTCACTCCTGCTCCTGTCTGGTCATTTTTATGTTCCTGCCAAGCAGCTTCTAATTGGAGTTTCGGCTTGTAAATGATCTGTGAGCTTTGAAGGGGAGACTTAAAAGCGCGAAGACAGCTAGTTATGGTCTTTTTGTTTGTAGTTTATGTGTCTTCACAGGGGTAAGTTTGGAGAGGCTTGCGGAGTGGGACGCTTGGTCCGCGCGGTCCCGTGCTGCAGCATTGTGATAATTGAAGGTCACGACAGCTTGCGTAAGGAATCGCTCAGATCTTCTGTTTTTATGAACGGCTGGGTGTTTTAGCCTAGATGAGTGGAAGTGAGGCCCCTTACGCTGCACTGAGACCATGTTCTTCTGGAAAGGTCTTCCTTGCTTCTTAATGTGGTGACCTAAGTTCTGCAGTGCCTGCATCAACGGAGCCGTCTGACGAAGGACTGACTGCTAATTAATCAACCGTGTCCGGATGAATCCCGTTGCTGCCGTGCCCCACACGTGTGTAACACAGGCTGGACGCCCCCTGCATCATGGCCCCGCCCCTCCCGCCCAGGCTAACCAGCGAGCGCCGCTCAGCCCCGCCACTCACACATGTGCAGATCGCTTGTACGTTTCAATATTTCGCACGGGCCAACATGAATAATCTCTTCTCCTCTCAGGCAATTATTTTCTTTATTAATTTATTTTCTAACCCCTTATTCGTTCTTGCGAAGATTGAGTCGTCTTGTTTTTCTATTTAGCATCACAGTGATGTGCAATATAACTCAGAAACAGAGATCCACTGAGAAGTAAGAGCGAACGAATGGTTGAGTGAATGGATGGATGAATGCCTTTGTCATTGCACAAGGTACAAGCAAACTGGAAGACTAACCTTGTCAGTGCAAGAAAGGAAAAAGTCAGGAAGGGTACAGATACAGAAAATGAATATGAATAGAATATAGGAAACGAATATAAACAGAATAAATAGAAAACAATATAAACAAGTAAATAACATATAACATTGAATATAAAAGGAGTGTAAAGAATAAAGAAATTAAACAATGTAATGATAAACAGAAAAAGACAAAAGTACATGCTTAAATAAAGTTTCACAATAAGTATGAATATATTGCACATTTCAGTAGTGTAATTAAGAAAGTATTGCATATGTTAATTAATAGATAAATAGGCAAAAGGAAGACAAATGTGATTTCTTCCTGAAATGTATTTGGTGAGGATTCAGTCCTAGGGTCACTGATGTAGGGAATTGCAGACGTGTGGGGGGTCCCATGTGCCATTTTTATCCTCACACAGGGATCACGAAGATCTCCCCCCCCCTGCCCCGGAGACCCAGCTGACTCAGGCGAGCTCTTCGATTGGCCGCTTTCTCCCTTGCTTTTGTGCTCAGTGGTTCTTGAGCTTTTCATCCATATCGTGACACTGAAAACATCACTTAAAGGGCACTTCTCGCCGAATAGTGATGTAAGTGGGTGCGTGGGGTGGGAGCACGGCGGGGCAACAGTCAGGGTCACCGTGGCGACACGCGTCACCCCTGCACACGCACATCGATCGTGTTCCAGGAGATGTGGTTTTGGGGCAGAGATCTCGGCTCTGCTTGGAAACCCCTATAAATAAGTAAAAAATGAAGCTGCTTTCGGGAAGGGGGGCTGGGTGGGGGCTGTAATGGCTCTGCAAGGAATGCATTAAATCGCTTAGCACAGGTCTGTGAAAGCGCTGGCTAGGATGTAGACGTCCCCAGAGACGCCTGCCACATCTTTCCCTATCTAATGGAAATATACATTTGCTAAAATTACAAAATTGCCCGTGTCTTTATCGCAATTATGTTTTTAAAATTCAATTACAGTTAAAACAAACGGACCCAGAAATGTAGAATTGTCCTGGCTTTCCAAGTGCTCACATCTGTGCGCCGGTCCATTTTCTGCTTCTGCTTTGGCTGCGGCTTGCAGCGTTTCATACACACGTTTTATATGTAGCGTAATTTATACGGACAGGGAAGCGCTGTGAAAGCCATTGTTTTGCTGTTTGGCTCTTCTTGCTTTTAGTAGTTAGTTAGTAATGGTTAGCAGTCATCTTGCATCTTAGTAGATAGTAATAGTTAGTAGTATTCTTGATTTTTAATAGTACTTACTGGAGAATGTTTGTTTATGTGGGAGTGTGATGTAACCAGCTGCCAAATGAGGAAGTTCCTGCCTCTCTCTCCTGCTATTTTGCACTTAGTGAAAAGTTGCTGCCCTGCATTTCTGCATCAGGGCCGAGCGTGACACCAGCAGCGGCGTGACACCCGCTACGTATGTGTGTAGCTTGGCTCTCTAAGTGCTCCTTTGGTTACACGTCTCCTTGAGCAGCCATCGTGCCCTGGGTTCACTTTTGTGTGTAAGTGGGTCAGGTAAACATTATATTGTTGGGACCTGTTATTTTGAAGTTGTGGGTCCCATTTATTTGGTCCTCATAAGAGGGAATTCAACTTTATAAAAATCTGTGAATAAAAAAACTAAAAATGGCAAAAGATTGCGTGTGCGTGTGTGTATGCTTATATGCATGTATGCGCCCAGGTATGTGCATGTGTGTGTGAGTGCGTGCCTGTGTGTGTATGTGCGTGTGTGTCTGGCCATGTCTATATTATGTCCACACAATGTGATAAAAACCTGTTATTTTGATATCGTGGGGACTTTTTTTTTTTTGGTCCCCAGAAAGGGAAATTCAGTTTTATAAATATCTGTGAATCAACCAAAAGACTAAAATAGTCCTTTTGTATTTTGTTTGGTTACTTATGGTTAAGGTTAAGGCTGGACTGTGCAGGTGTGTGTGTGTGTGTATGTGTGTGCATGAGGGTGTAGCACAGTGACAGCCATCGGTGAAGCAGCTCTTTAGGGACTTTTTCACCAAGTAGGATCCCATGAGTCACCAGGGGAAGAACTCATGTGTGTGAGTCAGTCCTGAATGACCAGGAGGCAATGGGCCCACAGCCTGCCAAGGTTCAGGGGCTTTCCTGGGGGGGGGGGGTTAAGTGAAAACTGGGGGGTGCAGGGAGCGAGAGACCAGGAGGAGGGGGACAGGGAGAGAGAGGGGGGGGTGGTTGAGGGAGGACATTTGCTTCAGCCTGTGCTCCTCTCATCTCCTCTCCTCTCATCTCCTCTCCTCTCCTCTCCTCTCCTGGACACTGTCTATGAGGTGTTTTGGGACTTAGATGTTTAATATGGACATGCCTGCCATTTCGAACCTGGGGCCACTAGCAGGTGCTAATATAGCTTTTGAGAGCTAAGTACGTCAGTGAAGGCTTTTGCCTCAGTCAGGATCGCTTGTAGAACTTTCTTTTGCCAGACAGCCGCTGACACATTTGAACATAATGAAAAAGTCTTATTATTTGAGAGCAGTGTAGAAGGAGCCACAAAGTCATAGGAGATACAAACTCTGCAAGGGTGCTTCCTGTGTGCACTGTGTGTGTGATCAGCCAGCCAGGCCCCCGGACCTGACCGGCCTGGTAAGTTTCCACCAGCACCCGTCTGGCACTGGCCGTGCCGCTGGCTGACCTGTAAGCCCCACCCCACACTCGGCCCGGCCAACACGCATCTCACACAATGAGCAGGCCCGGCCTTTAATTTGAATTTGCGATCGGATCTGCGGCTCCGTGGTTCACAGGCAGGGGACAGCAGGGCTGTTTTTGAGACTCCCAGGCGAAGAGTCCTGTGGTAAACAGGAAATGACCCTGGTCCTCAGGGCTGAGGGGGAGTATGACGGCATAGACTGCTCATTAAGCCGTATGCATACGGCTCTTCTACAGCATCCCCGTTGTGTGCCACAGAAAGGGACGACGCATTTCCTGCGACTGACTGATTTTCTAGCCGAACAGGGTGAATGTGGGAAATCATATGTATTCTTGAGAAAAATAAGCAGTTCTCACCATGGAGAAAACCCCAGCTCATCACCGATGTGGACCCGGGCCTCCATGTGTTCGGATGGGAGAG
Source organism: Stomatorhinus ivindoensis (assembly GCA_019775895.2). Lineage (NCBI taxonomy): Eukaryota > Metazoa > Chordata > Actinopteri > Osteoglossiformes > Mormyridae > Stomatorhinus > Stomatorhinus ivindoensis. The sequence goes on along the minus strand of JABFEB020000008.1, from coordinate 4,818,148 downwards.
ATTGCAGTACTGATCCACTCTGGGTCCTGCATTACTGCTGCTAATTAAACCAAATTAATCATTTATATTTCATAAGCTGCACTTCAAAAGTACACAGCTGTTCTGGAATTAATTCCAGATAAAGTTTATTGTCCACCGCATTGTTGGAAGACACTGTAACTCTTACCTGTAAGATGAATTCTGAGCCAATATCAGTGCTGGAAATATCGGTTATGAGTAGTGGAAGTATTAGTCATGAGTGGACTAGTAGCGGTCTGAAGTCAGTCCTTTGCAGCATGCATAGCATTTCTTATGTGAGGGGAAACCAGTGTAAACTGATGTCATGTTTCTCGTGAATTACAAAATAAGATAACAACAAGATATGGGCTCCAACGGCAGAGGGGCGATGTTGTCTTCAGCTGAGAGCTTAGTGGTGTTTTTGAAAACAAAAGCAGACAAATGTTTGTTTATGTGTCCGGCCTTAAGCAGTGATGCAGCATGGCCCTCTGAGTCCCGCGATGGGTGAGGTGTCCGGCCTTAAGCAGTGACGCAGCATGGCCCTCTGAGTCCCGCGATGGGTGAGGTGTCCGGCCTTAAGCAGTGACGCAGCATGGCCCTCTGAGTCCCGCGATGGGTGAGGTCTCGCTCGGCGTATAAACACCGCATGGCACCGCTAAGCTCCGCGCACAGCAGGCGGGCTGTCTTAACCTCGCAAATGTTTAAACTGCAGGCCGTCTCCTGTCCCCAGAGTCTTCCAGATGGAGGGCTTATCATAACAGGAGGATTGCGGAAATGTATCCGAGCATGCGCGGGTGGCATCAGAGAGCTGCCCCGCCCTCCCTCACGCAGAGGGAGTGACGCCTCAGTCTCCCTTAGCAGAAGTGTGAAACTGTGATGCTTGAATCTGCCCTTAATACTAACGTCTGACTGGAAACGTTCATTCACTTGTGAGGTAACACTGCCAATTAGGAGAGACCTCACAGGATTTAGGGCTTGTTTTAAGGTCGTGGACCTCCTCAGGTATTGGGCTGCTTGGGGAAAAAATTGACTTGTCTGGCAGGAATTGCTCTCCTGTTTTTGCCTCTGAATGTTTGAAATGTCCTAGTTTCACTTCAGAATTGAGGAGGCGAGGGCAGTAATGAGGACGGAGGTCCCAGAGGAAGCAACCACTCAGGGCACAAGCCCTCCTGGTTGGGGGTTTGGTAGGGCAAAGAACAGTGATGTCAGCACAGTGATGTCACATGCTGTCTCCACCGATCACCTCCTAACCTGACCCTTTACAGAGTGATGTCACATGCTGTCTCCTCCGTTGACCTCCTGTCCAGCCCCTTTACAGAGTGATGTCACATGCTGTCTCCTGCGTTGACCTCCTATCCAGCCCCTTTACAGAGTGATGTCACACGCAGACTCCTCCCTTCCTTTCCTGACCCATCCCTTTACAGAGTGATGTCATATGCTGTCTCCTGCGTTGACCTCCTGTCCAGCCCCTTTACAGAGTGATGTCACACGCAGACTCCTCCCTTCCTTTCCTGACCCATCCCTTTACAGAGTGATGTCATATGCTGTCTCCTGCGTTGACCTCCTGTCCAGCCCCTTTACAGAGTGATGTCACATG
>JABFEB020000008.1:4795964-4808769 GCA_019775895.2 Stomatorhinus ivindoensis | reverse complement strand
GACAGCAGGCGGCAGAGAGAAAGAGAGAGCGCCCCCCCCCCCCAGCGTATCACAGCATGGGCCTCGCTCTGTCTGACCACTCTGTGGGCCTGAGGCTAGTATGAGGTCATCAGTAGGGGCGGAGCCTTCCCTCCCGTTTGACAAACGTGTGAACCCCCCCACCACACCCCCCTGTCCCGCAGAGCAGGCTGCAAAGACTCCAGTCCTCTGCCATTCTCTTGCTACCAGCTGGAGGACTTTCATCAAAGTAAGGTGACGTAAGTGCCTCTGCCCTGTAGCTGTCAGCTTGCCAGGCTTCGTTACGTGGGCTTCTGAGCATGCTCAGTAGGGCTCCGGCCTGGCAGGCTATTCAGGCCTTGTGCGAAGGGAAGATGGCAGCTGAGGGGCGGCGTGCTCGTCAGTAGGTCACGGCGGCATTAGATGAATCGTGCCTTGCGGTGACACAGCCGGCCCGGCTTAGCGGGAGCCCACACCCTGAGCCGGATAATATCTTGTCACCCTCGTCACGTCTGGCTGCCTTTATTCCTCGGGTGGAGGTATTAAGGCAGCCCGGGGGGATCACAGACGCTGCGTCTCTGTCTGTGCTGCAAAGCGCCCCGCTCTGTCTGTCCCTAATCCCTTTAACCCCCAGTCCTCCCCAGGCTGTACGCCGTCTGCCTGGCCTGGTGTGAGAAGGGGGTCCGATCCCACCCCGTTATGGCATCCCCTTTCATTTAGGCCTCCTTTGTGTCTCAGTTAACGTGGGAGCTTGACGCCCGCCTCGCACGCCAGACTGGGCCCCTCCCTCGCCGGTGTGAGGCAGCGCCCCTCGTTCTCTCACACTCTTTGACCAAACGTAGTGTGAGCGCTCTATGGGCTCTGTGAAGGAGGTGAGGTGGTGTGACAGCTAGGGGCAGCCGACGGGCCAGTGTTGTACAGGGGAGGAGCCGGGAGGACGGTTTTGGCTGCACGCCACCGAAGGGGGTCGTCTCAGACCCCGCGGCAGAGCCGGCTCGGTACGCATTGGACCATGAGTCGCAGCAGCGCCCCTTGCAGAATGGAGTGGGATGGCCTGTGGTCTGTGAGCTGGGGCTGTGGGAGGCCCTACAGAGCGCCCCAGGAAGTGCAAAACAGGAAGTGCAGCTGTGGGCACATTTAGCAGCCGCAGCGCTGAAGCATGACAGGAGGATTCACAAAGATGCGCGAGCGCAGCCCCAGCCTCTGCGGGTGATGGAGCTTGGCCGTCACCGAGCAATGGCCGCATTCGAAAAGTTAAGTCGTGGTTACCATATTCCACGAGCGCAGCCGCCGTACAGCACACAAACATGCACCTTAACGTGTCTATCTCGTCCTCCCTATCTCTCCTGAAGTGGATGACATCATGGAGAATGATGTCATGGGGAATGATGTCATCTAAAGTGAGGCACGGACCTGAGTGATTTAATCCACTCCAGAGAGCAGCAGCCCACGGGGCAGGCGGGAGGGGGGGGGTCGCAGTCAGAGCGTAACCTGTTTAGGGAATGTACCGAAGCCCACGTCTCAGGACTGGGCAAGCGGTGTACAGCTGGTTCCACTGACGAGCTCGTTTAAATAGTGTCCCCTCCATGCCACACGGATGGCCCTGGGCCAAGGCGAGAGTGTGATCTCTGAGCCAAACCCCCTCCCTGAGGGATTCTGGGAATATTGATACAGAGGGGCTGCCCGGATACTCCGATCAGCCGCACCAGTGCAACATGCTCCTGAGCTGATTCTCACTGTATGCTTTTCTAAATGTACATCAAGGAAAGTTTGCCTTTTCAGGGTTTTTATACACTGTACAGATGGGTCTAGGTTTTTGGCAGAAAAAAAATACTGACCACTGGTCCATGAACGCTTACTGTTCAACACATTTCACCTGCTAATTATTCTCCTGTCTTGAATCCTACCCCTCATCTTATCATGCTGGTATATAATTTAACAAAATAGTTTTCTTTGAAATTCCAGGATTAATTTATTCATATGGCAAAACATCTTGTATTTGTTTTACTAATATACTCACCTCTGTGTTCCATGTATGGTAACTAGTCTCATGGTATGAAGTTTGTAAAGAGCTTTAGCTTATAATGCCACAGCACCTCTTAGTGGCAAACATGAGAATTACAGGAAAAATATTGCTTCTTATCATCCTTCATTTACTCAGTGCTTATCCTGCTATTCCTAGCAGCAAAGGGTACCAGGTTGGGACACAGCCTGGATGGGATGCATATTGTTTTGGTTCTTCATATTGTGCTAGACGGCAGCTGGCTGTTTTATTCTGAAGGTGATTTGCATGCTGGGTTTAGAGAGTCATTAAAATGCATAGTTACATTACGGTGTCACTGTCATGGCAGCCAGATAGAAATGGCAGAACCGTGTGACCTCATGAGACTTGAAACCACTCAGCCACTGGGACACTGTCATCGTGCATGTGTGAGCCGCACCTGGGCTTCGCTGTGATTGGCTCTGAGCTCTGATGTTACTGTCCTCTTCCCAGAATCCTCAGAGGATAAGCAGCTCCCAGTCCACACAGTCCCTGGCCACCCCAGTGGTGTCTGTGACCACACCCAGCCTACCACCGCAGGGCCTGGTGTACTCTGCCATGCCCACGGCGTACAATCCTGGTGAGTGAGCGTGTAGCGGCGCCCATGCCAGCACCTGCTGGGCCGCGATGTGACACGGTGTCGCTCCGCTCGCCTTGCAGATTACTCCCTGAGCGGCAGCGAGCTCTCCTCCATCCAAGGCTTCTGTTCACCCGCGGGCCTGTCCCTGGGCTCCATGTCGTCATGGCAGCAGAATCAGCTGGGTGCGGCGGTACAAGGCGCTCTGACGTGAGTAACTTCACACGCCATGTCTGGGGGTGTGTCCTGCTGTTAGGGGATGGAATGCGTGCTTGATGGGGATGCTGATGGCAGATTGCTGATAAAGATGCTGGAGCTGAAGATTCGATGCTGCTGATAATTTTGATGCTGTAGCTGATGTTGATATAGAATAGTTATACTTCATTAATCCCCATGGGGAAATTCTCTTTTTGGCTACTCCATCTCGCTCTACATGAGACACATAGACACATATGCACGTGACAGCAAGCTTGGGGGGTCACGACACAGGTGCAGTATGCAGCATCCTTGGAGCTGCGGTTTAAGGGCCTTTCTCAGGGCTCCATGGACATGTGACTTCTGGTGAGGCCGAGTTCCAACCAGCAACTGTCCAGTCAGAGGCATAGAGGCTTAGCTTCCTGAGCCACACACCACGGCCAGTGGTGAGAATGTTGATGCTGTTCCTGACACTCTCGATAAAGCTGAAGCTGATGCTGATCCTAACTCTGATGATAATGCTTGATGCTGCTCCGGAGCCAGATGATAATGCTGAATCTGATTCTGAAGATAACATTGATGCTGAAGCTGATCCTGACACTGATGATAATGTTGATGGTGAAGCTGATCCTGACGCTTATGATAATGTTGATGCTGAAGCTGATCCTGACGCTTCTGATAATGTTGATGCTGAAGCTGATACTGACGCTTATGATAATGTTGATGCTGAAGCTGATCCTGACCCTGATGATAATGTTGATGCTGAAACTGATCCTGACACTGATGATAATGTTGATGCTGAAACTGATGATAATGTTGATGCTGAAACTGATCCTGACACTGATGATAATGTTGATGCTGAAGCTGATCCTGACGCTTATGATAATGTTGATGCTGAAGCTGATCCTGACGCTTATGATAATGTTGATGCTGAAACTGATCCTGACACTGATGATAATGTTGATGCTGAAGCTGATCCTGACGCTTATCATAATGTTGATGCTGAAGCTGATCCTGACGCTTATCATAATGTTGATGCTGAAGCTGATCCTGACGCTTATGATAATGTTGATACTGAAACTGACACTGAAGTGGACTTTAAAGCTCAATGTGGTCTTGATCCTCCATGGTCTCTGGAGATGCTGCTGGAGAAGCTGATGGTGACGCTATCTGTCTGTCCTCCCCTACATTTGCAGCCACCTGCCTCAAGGACCGGGTGGCTCTTCCAGCTCCAGTCAGAGTGTGAGCATCAAGGCGGAGCCAGCATCGCCCCCCCGCGACCGCACCACCCTGCCCGCCTTCCTGTCCCAGCCTCACCTGTCCTCACGCCAGGAAGTGGGCCGCTCACCCGCCGACAGCCTGAGCTCCTCTTGCAGTTCCTATGACGGGAGCGACCGTGAAGACCCTCCCCGCACTGACTTCCACCCCCCCCTGGGGCTGGGTCGGCCAGTGGCGGGAGCAGAAGATCAGGAGGGTCCATCTGTCAAACGCATGCGTATCAATGCCTGGGTAACATAGGTCAGCCCAGTATTCTTCATCATCATCATCATTATTATTATTCATTTTTTATATCATTTTTGCGGGTGGGAAATGTTCATCCAAACACGTCCAAGTATCTTTCTCACATTAAAAAGATGAATCTGGCTACACATAGATTCAAACAAGAATCATCAGGTACTCCAGGCCAATTTGCTGCCAGCTTTACACCAGTCCAGTCTTTAGGGGTGTGTCTACGGAATATATTAATGCTCGTAGTCATATTAGTGGTCTAGTCCAGCACTTGTACAGAATACTATTTTCACAAGAATAATAGGAAGTAAAATGTCGCCCTCCGATGGACGGGTCTTGCTTGCAGCACCAGCTACGCAGATTACGAGTTCCATGTTCCCCCCCCAAATCCCGATTGTCTTGGAAACTGCGGATACGTTTTGGTACCTGTCCGAGAATCAGGTTGTGAGTTCGGGGGCCCGTGAATATCTCATGCAGCCCATCAGGCTAACCAGCAGCACACAATGAACTTGGATTTAAAACATTATCGTAAATGTCAGTTTAGCTTTTTATTTTAATTGTTAATGCAATTAAATTGAATTTTTAAAAATCCAAACATTTACCATGGAAAAATATGCTAACTATGTGAAAAGTTTTTAGTTTATTCGTTATTATTTTTATTTCGCTTAATGCAAAAAGACAGACATGCAAGCAAGACCTAGAAATGGTAACTAAAGCCATGAACACTCGTTGTTCTGTTTGTAAATTAGATTTCGAGCCAAACTTTTGTCTTTGTTTTGTATATAGTAACTTTAATATATATATATATATCACCTTGGAGTAAGTACGTATGTACTGTACCGTCACCAGATTTAAGGAAAGAAGTATATTTTTGTGGATTACCGCCGAATTTACAGGCGAGGTCCTTACTAATAATTAGGTTATTCACTGGTTAATATTTACTATTTTGTTAAATATGCTGTACTTCTAAATGACTATTGTGAATAACCCATGCTTTTCCGGAGGCTAGTTTCCGGGTTTAATTAGTGGTGAACGTTTGTCCTAAGATATTAGTAATGACAGTGCTGTACGATTAAACTTCACTGTATCTTTTTGTGAAGGAGAATTGTAATGTCTTTGAAGTATAATTCCAGCAGAAATTGAGGAATCTATTTATAATCCCAACGCGAAGGATTGACCTACAGTTGCGGACTATGCTGTCTGTTTTAAAAGATTTCCATGTGAAATGTCAGAAATATATCCTACCTAAATGGAATTTAAAGCAAATATCAAGGACACCAATAAAACATTTATTGTGAGTTGACTTTTCTCGTTTATATGCTATACGTAAAAACGTGCACATGTCGTAAAAGAATAAAAAGCAGATGACGTGGGTCATTGTGAAAGTGATGGTAATGCAGACGACGGTCGCGTGATTTTCTATACCTACAGAATCGTTCGGCAAAACACTGCATTGGGCATCGTAGACGCGTAGTTAGATATGGTGTTTTATGTAAAGATATGGACGTGCTTTCATACTTATGTCTTTGTAAAAACATCACAGAAGGCGATCCAAACGAAGGAGCACTTTATGGACCATTGCTTTAAGTGTCTTAAAACTAGGTCTTTATTTTGACCGCGATGTTCCTTTATAAAGCAAGTAGTACAGCAGATTAAAACAGGAATAAGGAATAGAAACTGGGATTTCATTACTAGCTTGTGTTTCCTGAACTGGGATTTCTCGCATTTCCCGTCATTTTTCCTGCTTGTCCTGTTCTTCCAGCGTCCCGCCTCGTGCGATATGGACACAGAATGACTGTTAATCATTTTTCCCGTAAGTGCTGGCCTGACTGGGACTGGAAAAAGACACGTGCTTATGAACCGCCTGAGTGCTCACACATTTTGGGAATTTTACATGTAAAAGCTCACCTGCACAATGTACTCGATTTATGTATATTTTTGCACAAAGCTTTAAGTTAATTTGAGTTTATACATTGCTTATATTTAAGTGAAATGCTGTCATATGTATATGTATGTATGTGTGTTTGTGAGTGCGCGCGCGTCTATGTATGAAATATTGGCAACCAAGACAGCAATAATGAAATTATCAAGGGGAGAACCTAAAAGTCAGGATATTTTCTAGTAGTGTATCCTTCCAAAAATACCAGTACATCAAGGGGTTAATTTTACACCTGAGGATCAACATGACCGCAAGTAAATGAACTTGTAAGGCTCGTTGATCCGTCTCCGTTCCGACCAAGTTATAATATATGCACACTCCTTATTTGTTTGTTTGTTTGTTTATATATATATATATATATATATATATATCACATGGGTAATTTGTCTAATGTGAAAAGAAATACGAAGAAACAAAGTTATGTTGACTCGCTTGTGTTGGATTGCCAGTCGCACCCTGCTTCGCTTGTCCGGCTTTTATAAACTCAACTGTATATTTGCGTATCTCTTTATAAACGATGTTTAACTCAAGATGCTTACGCGGCTTCAAGGCTTAAAGATTTGGTGGCAAAAGCTGGACTTTATTGCCACGAAAGAAACTGAAGTTTCATGGGACAATTTTCGTTATTGTGCATTTTTCCCCAGATGTGATGTTTTGTCTTCATAATACAATAAACGTTGAAGTTTCTATTGATTAACTAACTATATATATGATGCTAGAGACCGGTGTAGAAATTTGTTTCTTGTATTCACAAGTAAACGATCTGGATTTTACAATTTCCTGGAGGTTGTAACAATTTTTTGTATAAATATGTAGGTACAGTAGGCCTATAATGCGTGTGTATGAAATATTCAGGGAATTTTCTGTATTATATGAATAACCCAAACAAATTAGAGAATTCCTACACAATTTGTCTGAATTAAAAAGATTTTAATTAATGACTTTATTTTGCACCTTGTTGTAATTTTCTTAGCTGCGAGAGCCTTTTAAGTAAGTTTTATCAGATCTGGAAAAATGTAGTAATTCAAGATGACAGTGCTTATTTCATGGTCCTGCAAATCTGCTTATGAAAAGGCTGAACGTCGATCGTATGGAGCGCATTGTTTTTACATCCGTCAGGTAGGCTACGTGGACTGAGACGCACCAGCATTACAGCCCGTGATGGCAATGCCTTTTGGATCGACGCTTGGAGGTCTGTTTTCGCATTTCATAATTCCTTAGCCTAGTTGACGTTATGAGGAAGCCGAATCGACTCTTTGCTTCTCTTTCAATCCTTTTAGACAAACTGTTGGCGGGGTGAGACCTTTCACCTTCGAGAATCGAGGTTAAATACTGACTGGCTTAGGAGAGGTCATCGAATGTCTTCCTCGCAGGCCCTAAGTTTTACTGAAAGTTTTTAAAAAATGGTAAAAATAGGGAGAAAAGCAGTAGAATAATCTAAAACATACTGAATCAATTTCACATAATAGCCTACGTTTAATTTTACACACACAAGTTTGATGATTCAATTTAAAGGTAATTCTAATACAGCCCTAAATGGGGATCCTTTCAGTGGAACCAGGTCTACTGTAATTAATGTAGGCCTAATACTCACGAAGTGATATAATTAGAAGTTACATAATAAACAATACAATATAACTTAATATTCGTACCTCCCTACAAACCCCGGATCAAATATTTTATTTACGAATGTATTCTCTGTGAAAGCTTTGTTTAATTACACACTTTGCTTAAAGTTTCTCATCACGTGAGACTGGCGGTGAGTAGCTTATTCTGCAGACATATATAGCTGGCTTGTTTTTTTTAAAGATAGGTCTAATTTCATTACTCACGTCTATATCGCGCGGTACCTCTGACATTTATTTAGCTTTAAAATGAACTTCGCAACACAATGCTTTAAGAGTAGGCTAGCTCAGTCATTACCTTAAGTATGCTGTTGCGAAAATTTGGGATTGGGGTATGCAAATGTGGTCGGGCTATTAGATACTCTCACCTGTTCGACTTCTCTTACTTTGACTAGAACGAGCACAAACTAGCCGATCGTGGACGCGCTTTTCCCTGAAATGCTTCTTGTCGCAGCTGCGCAGCTTCTCGGTGATTCTCTCCACAAAGCGAAAGGAGCCTGTTCGTAAAACTTCAACTGCATGCAAATGGTTCCACTCACCTCGATTAAAATGATTTAATCATCTAATGGCACTGGGACATTGCGTCTCCCACGGCAAACAGGTAGTGTCCAGCCGGCGACTGTGTGAAAGGTGCGTGGACGCGCTCGGGGACCTGATCGGCTGCGCGGGTGATCATCGCTGTTTACTCCCTGCCTTCCGACAGCTAATGGGTTATTAAAAATGAAATAAGAACAAGAACCACAACACTAGTACGTTCGATTAATGTGATGGGGCTTTTGAAATTCTGAAATAACGATAATTTAATTTGCTAAGTTTACAGTCGTCGTACAGGTCTTGCATCACTATATTGGGTTTCGGGTAAAATGTATAGGGGGTTATTTTGGAATAAATGGCGCAGTGGCGTTACGATAAAAAAGTAAAATAATTATATTTTGAACCAACAGTAAGTGGCCCTATACATATTTGCAAATTCAGATGACTTCCTCAGTTTGACATGGAATATAGACCGAATAGGCCTATTAAAAAAGTTACGATTTACTGCAGCTAGTTCAAAACTTTCTTCGTAATACAAGAACTGGACAGTGTGCGCGTGTCTGAACCTACAGCAACCTGTATTCCTAAAGTTAGTTTCTGGTTATTTTCGTTATCTCTAGTGACCTTTGCTATGCAGTTTTGACTTGTGATAATCTTTGATGAACCAAAACAAAATGTCACCGGTGTTAAGAGTGCAGGTTTTCATGCGCATGTAGTAGTACATGTCCGTTTTTGCAAATGGTCTCTGATATACGTTGCAATTTCCCACGTTTTAAATTAGACCAAAGGTGTATTCTGCGTGTATTTTCAAAGTTAAAACTTGATTGATATTTACGCCTGCGTCAGCTGGGTGCGGACGAGTTCGTCCTGTCTCTGTAATTCCCGGAATGGAGAAAGGCAGACCCGACAAGTTTATGAACAGGACCCAGTGTTGGTATGCAGACCTGCGGAAGCATGACACTGTATTTCGGCAGCCTTTCATATGCAGTAGTTACTTTTATTTTACTTAAGGCATCGCCTTGTGCTTTGTGTAGCCTGAAATTTGGCATTTCGTGTAGTTTAGATTGTCCTGTCCGTTGAACTTGGGATGTGTTAGACATGAAGAATGAAGTTGCTCTCTTATTCATTTTAAGATTAGACCCATTCCGTACTTTCATTCAGCATAGTTCAGGGAATTCATAAATATTTAAATAAAACCATCTTATCGGACACTCATCAAATCGTTTCAGTTTTATTTGTCACATACACAATTATGCTGAATACAGTGTGCAGTGAAATGCTAGGTTGCGCACATCCAGACTGGTGGTTGATAGTGTGATTGTGTTGTCCAGTTTCAGTTTGGCAAAGTGCAGATGATCTTTGTAATATCACTGACGTGCATCAGATTAAAAAAAAAGATATGTGGAATGTTGCCCGTTTGCAGAATGTTTGCCATGAGATCAGTGGCTGCAGGGTCCCATCTTTCCAGTTCCTAACCCAAACCTTAGTCTGTAACACTAACCAGCAGCGTAAGTTTTCACTTAACCTAAAGCACAGCCTTCTATCTGGGTCCAGTGATTTTTTTTTAATTGCCTTGCATATTTTAAATAAGGTTTTTAATTTTTATTTATTCAATTCCATTGAATTCAGTCTTTAATCCAGAAGGGAAATAAATTTTATGTTAGTACATTTAAAAATTATTTTATAATTTTTTTTCTGATGTTTTTCTGTTCTATTTTACCTAAATTTGCTGTACTGATGCAGGACTCTTACATATGAATTAGCAATATCAATGTGATAGCGGGTCATGGAGCTTTTATAGCCATTCGGGTACTTGGTGGCTGTGATGAAACTGCAGCATTGGGCAAGGCCTTAGCATAGAGGTCTGCTCTGCTCTCCAAAGGTCACACGATGTTGCCTCGGCAACATGCACACTTCCTGTCTGCCTTTAACTCCTAAAGGTGGGGTATCATTCAGACTGGGGTCAGAATAATGTTTAGGTAAAACCCCGACTTGTGATGGGTACCATGTACCTGTGTCAGAGGTGGATGGTAATTAGTAATTATGTTCTCCCTCTGGGATCAGGGTTCCGTGTGTGTGGCGTTGGCTTGTTCTCCCTCTGGGATCAGGGTTCCGTGTGTGTGGCGTTGGCTTGTTCTCCCTCTGGGATCAGGGTTCCGTGTGTGTGGCGTTGGCTTGTTCTCCCTCTGGGATCAGGGCTCTGTGTGTGTGGCGTTGGCATGTTCTCCCCGTGTCACCATGGGGGCGTCACGGGTTCCCCAGTCCTCTACCCCACAGCCCAAAAACATGCCGAGGTTAATTGGAGTGACCAAGTTGCCTGTAGGTGTGATTGTTGTGAGTGTGAGAAAGTGCCCTGTGATGGGTTGGTGCCCTATCCTGGGTTGTTCCTTGCTTTGTCCCCCCCATACCCCCCAGGATAGGCCCTGAAACCCTATGATCCTGAACAGGACAAGCTGTTACAGAAACCAGAAATGCCAACTCGCTGTTTTTTTTTTGCCTGTTTTCTTGGTAGTTTTTAGTAAAACAGTCTTAAGTCCCACCCATCTGCCCACCGACATGGATGGCAGGAAGCCAACACCATGGCAGAACTTCTGTGAGAAGGCAAAGCCCCTGCTGAACAACATGAAGAAGGGGCGGATCCCTCTGGGCAAGCCCAAAGTACAGAGGAAACTGGTCCGCGGCAGGCGCAGCATCTCCGTGCCCGACTTCAGGGCCCTGCAGGATGACTCCTGCTCCACCTCCTCCTCCATCCCCTCCCCGGGGCTCGACCCGAAGATGGTGTTCTTTCCGTGTCCCTCCCATCTGCCTCAAGCGAGCACGGACAGATCAGGAGCCTGTGCCACGGACGACGAGGACGAGAGCGAGGATGAGGGGGGGAGCGGGATGCCGACCTTCAGTGTGTCGGGGTCACTGGATGAGGATAATCAGAGCGGCAGCGAGGTCAGGATGAAGGTGCCATCGGGCTCGGAGACTGCGGAGGACAAGTCTGAGGTCAGGGGGGCTCAGGGTCGTGTCTGTATGGGCTGCGTGCATGAGCATGTACGTCACTGCAGACTGGTCCATCTGCAGGAGGCGACAGAGCCTCTGCATCATCTTTGCATTTCGTCACGTTTCTTTAATGTTGGTCACCCAGTTCTGTCCCCCATAGTTTCAGAGCGACACCAAAGACCCGAACATCCAGATGACTAAAGACGCCGATGAAGACAGCGTAAGACCCGCCCGCCTCTCACTGTACTTTCACCACCGATACAGTCTCCCCCAGTGCTATAGCGGGTGGGTTGTGTGCGGGGGGGTCGACGACCTGGTCACGTGCTGAAACCTCTCTGTTCAGGTTTTTGAAGTGGAATGCGAGGCAGTGCCTGCGGCTGCAGTGCCGACGTTCTACATCACCGTTTCCCTGAAGGAGGGCCGGAGGCTGGTCATCAGAGATCGATGCGGTAAGGAGCATGTTTCAGACAGGAAGTGTCACGGTCTGGTGCTACTGCTTGGAATGACAGCGGAAGCTGAGGACCACACCATGCTCATAGCTAGTGTTGCTGTAGCTGTGCTGCTGAGCCTAGCAGCAGCTGCTAGCCAGATGCTGGGGGGGTCCTCTTACTGCCTTGTCTAAATCTCTCCAGTGAAACTTCTAGCTGTATGCTTGGTAAATCTTGTCATTTCCCATAAAACAGACAAATAAACAACTTACTATTTATATTATTATTGTGCATGTAGTTTTACACGTAGACGTCAAAACATTTATTGCATTTTTTAACCTCATTCTATAATGATCAGAGGCAAAGTGCTGAACACTTTATTTGCATTTTATATTACCTTAGAATTCCTTAATTTTATTGATGATAAAGGTGAGAAAAGGGATGAAGGATTTAATTGGATTTCTGATTATTTTAATTGGTAATTAACTGACATGCACTGGAGTAACTATCTTGAGTTTGTTGATTAATTCTCTGGCTTTTAGTGTATAGTAATGAACCTTTTTAACCTTTTCACTCGCATGATTTCCAGCCCCCAGACAAACAGGCTGCATTTCCATGAACCCTGCTGTCAGATATCGGATGTGATACAAAGAGGGGCACTTTAGGAATGCAGGAAGGAGGAAAGGGGAAAATGCTGCTGAAGATGATATCAGTGGTGTATGCCCTGACTGCAGGATATGCCCTGACTGCAGTTCATACCCCAACTAAAGTGTGCGATCTGACTGCAGTATATCCCAATTGCTGTATTTGGCCCAATTGCAGGATGTGCTCTAACTGCAGGGTGTAATCTCACTGGAGTGTGTGGTCTGACTGCAGGGTGTAATCTCACTGGAGCGTGTGGTCTGACTGCAGGGTGTAATCTCACTGGAGCGTGTGGTCTGACTGCAGGGTGTAATCTCACTGGAGCGTGTG
>JABFEB020000008.1:4771848-4785016 GCA_019775895.2 Stomatorhinus ivindoensis | reverse complement strand
AACATACTTTTAGTGAAATGAGTCTGTTAAACACTAAATTATTCTGCATGAGTTTGCAGAATCGTAGGGGCACCGGGACCAGGTTCTGTTACATCTTGGGTTCTTGAGGGCAAGTTCCGCTTATTAGAGAAATATGATTTACACATGAAAGCTTATTGCGGGAGAAAATGCGGAGGCAGGATGGATGTGACGAGAGGCTGCCAGGTAGCTGCTGTCTTAGATATCCTCTGACAGGCTGTGAAATGCCGATTCGCCCACATCACCGGACACAGACACGCCGTCTGATTAACGCCTGGTGCCACACAGCTGTAAGCGCGGCTGGCAGCTGCCGGGTTTCTCCAGACTGACAGAAGCGGATTGCCGCAGAGGCGGGCTGTACTCCCCGGGGGCTCCCGGAAGGTCGTCAGTGTCCCGCCGTGTCCAAGAAGCCCCCCTCTGAGGCTGTTACTGGCCTTTCGCCTCCATGGGGAGCCCCCAGGAGACCATGTGCCCAGATACCTCACACCCTGCTATGATTCACCAAATATTTCACATTATGATGAGGGGGTGTTTTTGTCCGTTATATTTTGGGTGCACAACACCGTTCATTTTTCATATATTTACTGTTCAAGTATTAGTACTTTATAAACATGCATTTCCTATATGCTTTTTAATATGGTAACTGGGGTTTAATGGGACGGCCTGCATCACCGCTGTGATTACCATTATTAGTATCAGATTCATTGTAAACGGATCACCTGATATTCAGTTGTGCTTATTTGCAGACAGCATTACAAAGTCTGGTCACAGTTCTCATCTGCATACAATGGGAAGTACTCTGCATGTTGTCGCTGGACGCGCTGCAGCTGCCAGCAACTCGCAGCAGGCGGAGGCGGGAGACCCTCTTGCTAAAACGGCTTTGAAGAGACATTTATTCAGCGTTAGTTCCTCTGCTTTCCTGCCCACTCACTTCACCTGACCTGCTGAGAGCCCCTGGCTGCATCCTTGTAATGGCCTGCTGTTCCCAGATCAGTGGGTCCCCTCCAGCCCCGGCTGGTTGTGGGCCCACCACCCCCAGAGTAGAGCTGTCCTCAGATCAGAGTACTAAATATTTTTACAGACTATTTTTACAGAGAAGTCCTCCATATGTTTTGTGGCGATCTATAAAAAAACACTGTACGTAACCTACAACCTCCAAATATTTATTTCGTTACAAACATAAAGAAGTAGAATTGAGGCACAACTGAAGACAGTTGTAATTAATAAAGGACTTTTTTCTGAGTATACGGAAGAGATGGAGGCTGCATCTCTTGCTGTATTTTACAGGCGTGTTTGGCATGTTGCCTCACACGTGTTCTATCTTATTCATTCCCACACGTGAATCTATGCTGCGGGCGACACAGAAGGCCTGCCAGAATGATGGCCCTTATTTGGGCACCCTGCTTACAGGAAAGACAACAAATTATATTCCCATCCTCTTTAATTTCTCGTTGCTCCAGGAATCTGCACGACTTTCCCCGCGTCTGTGCTGGCTTCCTGTGTGGAAGCGAACCTTTCCATCCCAGACCTGTGTGTTTAAAATCACCCCAGAAGACTGGATTGGGCCGAGTTTAGGCTTTACTGGTTTAGTGTTGGGGCACCAGCGGTCAGCCTGGCAGTGAGACTCAAGTCCACAGCCACGGGCGGTTTCCACCGCGAGCCGCAGAGGGGACGGGGGGAGGTGCTCCGGTTCACCCGGCTCAGGAAGATGTAAGGAGGTCTTTCCAAACGCCACACACCTCCGGGCGTGTCTGCCTGGGGGCCGTCAGCAGGCGTACGTGCCAAACTGACGCTGCTGATTTGTGGCTGTGTGGATTTCGGGTTTAACCTTGCCGCCGCGTGTGAGAATTATGGGACACTGCAGATACGCTGCCTTCAGTGGATTCTGTTGATTGAACGCCTCTGTAATTTCCCGCCTGGCTCCGAGGCGTTATCCGTAAGTCTGGATGAGATTCCTCCTTTGAAACGTCGTCTCTGACTGTCCCCTGAACTGAATTATACCGTCTTCTGCCTGATGCATTTGCTTGTCGGTAAATGGGCTTAAATTGCCGCGTTTGGATTAATGCACAGCTGTGAAATTCGTCTGGAATGGCACGCTGTACTTAGAGGTTGTCCGTTACATAATTACAGAAGATTATTAATTCGCTGTGATTCATCTTATTTCTGCTGGAGGTCCTGGCTTCTTGCGGTATTATGGCGATGATTGAACTGGTGTTCCTCCAGTTACTTGGTGTGTCCAGTTACTGTAAGGCAGCTGAAATGCATCCCAGTCGAGAAGGATTTGAAGCGCAGTATATCACGCAGAATCCGTCGCATGTCCTTGTCACCGGTCCTGCTCCGTCTCTTCGGAAATGCACATTTCCAGCAAGTAATCTTTGCAGATGCTCAGTGACTCCCCTCCCTGCACTGACTATGATGAATGACACTGTAAGCTACACAGCTCTGAGCCGGCATACATGTACCGTGCATCTCGCTGATGTGTTCGTACACGGCCCTCTCTCCCCCAGGCCCTGGCTCCCAAAGCACACTGTGTGCAGAGATAGCTGGAGGTTTTTAAACAGTTTTTTAACAGCCTTCTGTCGTTTCAGATCTTTCTGCTCACAGTCTGGGGGTGGGAGGTCTGCATGCTGCCTATCTTCTTCCTCCTGCTCCTCGTATGGAGCTTCTTCCAGGTCACCACTGGAAAGATCAGCGGCAGCACTGACCTGGTAAGGTGCCCTGCTTCCAGTGACCGCGTGCCACACCATGCCCACACCTGCGTGTCCCTGTAGTCAGCGTTCAACCTGTTTGGGGAATTAAAACAAAAAACACACACACACACAAATGCATGGTTTCTAACATTGTCTGTGTTTTAGGACGGCATGGACTTTGGAGATGATGATGAAGATGAGAAGGTATTTCATACCGGATTTATTTATTTATTTTCTTCCTACAACACTATTGCCTAACTGAATTTTCCATGGTTTTTCAGCCATGTGATCTTCTGCCTTAACTCTGTTTCATGTTGGGTACATTTTTGGCAAAGAAGATAAACCTGCAGGGGAGACTGATAGATATATTTCAGGCATTGACTGGGCCCGGATTTTCTTCCCATCTTGTGCGTACACAGCAGGGACCCGTACGCGATTGACAGTTTACATACGCAGGGAACTGGCTGCCCATTTGATCAGCGAAACGTCACTTCAGTGCAGCACAGACCAATGACTAAACAGGCAACATCCCCCAAACCAAAATCATCGCTGTACAGAAGCAATTTCTCTTGCGCATATAGCAGCTTAATGCCATAATCATTTATCTGTTCTGTTCTATTATTCTTTAGTGCATAGAATTGTATATATTTATTAATATTCCTCACTCCAGGTCTGTAGCGGTTGTCGGACAGTGAATTTTCACCGTGAAGTGTTACGCTTGTACTATTTGTAGACATGTCTCTCTCTCGGCTACTGAGACGCCTTCCTGTCTCTGCTGTCAACTTTAGTCTGAAATGGTCTGTGTATGAATTGGTCTGTGTATGAAATGGTCTGTATGACCGTCTGAAACCATGTAATTGACAGGGAGAGATACATACTGTTGAGATGCAAAAAAAAAAAAAGTGTTTAAATGTTTTTGGGACGCTGGTGCATGAATGGTCTGAAAGGGCGCCCCCTTGTGAAAGGATGGTGCCATGTCGCCTCTTTCCCCAAAGTGGTCACCGTGAGAACAGGCCTCTGAAAAAGAGGAAAAGCATTAAGGAGGCTGTATGAGAAGGAGGGAGGAGGTGTAAGCAAACACGCGAAGGGAGCTGAGCCGCGTACAGATGCTGGGAGCCTCCGCAGCCTGCCACACGTGATGAGCACTGACTAGATGCTGGGAGAGTTTAGTGTGATGAGAGACAACAGAGTCCCAGCTTTCACTCGGCTTTCCTGTGCTGTCTGGGGGGGGGGGGGTGGCCTGGGTCATGTCCGCGGGTCGGGGCTTTTGGGAAAACAAACAGCTTGGGCTGTAGCCTTGGCTCACGCCGATATGTGCATGATGGAGGCGAGATTCTCAGGCCGAGATTAGTGACGGCCGACCTCAGAACTGTGTGTGTGTGTGTGTGTGTGAGATGTACATATTACATTGTGGAGACCCTTTTTTCAGTCCCCACAAGTGGAAACTCAATTTTATAAAAATCCACAGTCAAAAAACTGAAAATGCCAAAAGTCATATATATTGTTTGGTTACTTATGGATAAGGTTATTGCTGGGATTAGAGTTTTGCCCATAGAAATGAATGGACGGTCCCCA
The DNA here is from genome assembly GCA_019775895.2 of Stomatorhinus ivindoensis. NCBI lineage: Eukaryota > Metazoa > Chordata > Actinopteri > Osteoglossiformes > Mormyridae > Stomatorhinus > Stomatorhinus ivindoensis. The sequence goes on along the minus strand of JABFEB020000008.1, from coordinate 4,780,733 downwards.
CAAAGATATGAACACAAATATGGCATCCCACTTTAACCTGCGTTCGTTTTGTCACTCAGTCCTTTATTCTTCTTTGCACATTGAATGACAAAACTCAGCACACTTAGTGACAGTGAGTGTCTTGTATGTCATTTTCTTAAGCTGCTAAGTGATTCATTTATTGTAAGAAACTTACCTTCAAAATGTCCCACAAACACAGGCTGAAATGACCTTTGCAGCACATAGCTATTTGCCGTTAACCTTCTCTTAAAGGTCTCCCTTGGTATTTTATCTGCAGGAGGAATTTTTCCAAATAAATAGGCATTTATTATGATTGCGGTATGTCCCATTAGAAAATGTTTTTTTTGTCTTGTAGCTTTGCATGAGGTTTATTTTTAATTTTTACAGAGAAGTCCTCCATATGTTTTGTGGCGATCTATAAAAAAACACTGTACGTAACCTACAACCTCCAAATATTTATTTCGTTACAAACATAAAGAAGTAGAATTGAGGCACAACTGAAGACAGTTGTAATTAATAAAGGACTTTTTTCTGAGTATACGGAAGAGATGGAGGCTGCATCTCTTGCTGTATTTTACAGGCGTGTTTGGCATGTTGCCTCACTATTTTGTATATACATTCCCTATTTTGGCATGTAAAATAGGGAATAAGCAGATTAAAGTCATTGGGTGAGCCTGCTTGTGTTTGTGCGCCGCCCTGCTGGCTGACCGTGGCAAATGCCCTTAGTGTCCCCTCATGGCACTTCCTCCTTGACATTAACTGGCAGGGCTGCTTCGTTCAGTCACGATACCTTTCTTATCGCTAAGAGAGAACTCGCACAGCTTGACAGTGATGTTCAGCACCTTGTCTAATTCTGCGTAAATGTAAGGATTCTTTAACGTTAGTCAGGGGTCACGCACTTTCAGTCTGTGTGCGTCCACCTGTGTTTTTTTCCCCCACATAAATCATGCTGTTGGTGAGAGAGCCCTGGAAGGCTTGTTTTTTTTTTTTTGGTCTGGGGCGGGCGGGGAGGTGGGTCCTGGGTTTGTGGGAATGAGGCTCTTCCTGTAGCTGATGCGTCAGGAGCTGCTGTCTGATGTGAGAACTCCGGCTGTTTCTCAGAGAGGTTCCCATGGGCCAGCGAGGTCTGGCCGCTGTCACACAGAGTGCCCCCCCCCCCCCTTGCCAGCCATGTATACACGTCCTCAAGGCTCTGATGACAAAGACCATCAAACAACTCTCCTCTGCACCCTCCCTCTTCTCATCCCCTCTCTCACCATTCCTTTCATTATATCCTCCTTTTGATGTGAAGATTCCTGGCTCTCTTTACCGCACATTACTTGCAATATCAGGAGGCTTTTCCTCCTCTCTGGAGAGCATCATGGAGCAGTTCCACCACTGTTTATCCTGACGCCGGCCACTTCTGATGTAATCATATCTTTTTGGACTTCAGATTAGCTTGAGAACCTTTTTTTTTTTTTTAAACACGACCCAACCATTTATCTTCTTGAAGTGCAGTGTGGCTCTTGTCTGGCTACTCTGTGTTAAAGGCAGTTGAGTTTATATCTTAGCCCATAACATCTCTGTGATTGGCAGCTGATGCTAATGGCAGTGAATCTGCATGCTGAAAGCAGAGCGCCCTCAAATGGCATGTCTGTGCAATAAGTGCACATGCTGTGAGCTGAAGGCACTCGCATCGCACACCCCCTTGTATCACAGCCCAGGTTACACTGTTACCATTCTCTCCAAGGTATACAGATTGGGCGGGAGGGGTGGGTATTTCGAGATGGTTTCCAACAAGAACAGACTCGGTCTCTGACCGAATCCCCTCAGACAGTATGTGATTACTTGTGTGTCATTGGTTCATATTTCTCTCCCATAATCAGTTTTGGTTTGATTTTTAAAGAAACAGCTCCTAAGAGTAGAATTCAGATGACCTCATTTCCAGGTACACCTACGAATCAGAAGCAAAAGAGTGTTCACTGTGTTCTTATTTTCTTAGGAATCTGAGAAAAAAGGACTGATGGAAAAAATTCACATGATACAAGAGGTTTTGGTAGCTGTGCAAAGTTTTCTAGAAGAAATTGCATGCTTTGGAGAAAGACTTAAAAAGTAAGCATGCTGCTCGCTCCTTAACCACAGCGTGTTTGTGTGCATTTTTAAAACTCTTGTAAAATTATGCATACTACATGGCATTTAGAAATTTTTAATTGTGAAATTTTGAACCAGTGGTATTAGTTTTTTTTTTGCTGAGAATTGCCGTTATTAATGGCAGTTTTCCAGAATCCATAAGAACTGAACTCCGCGTGGTCGCTACCGTATTGATGTTCAATTTCCATATTTATCCCAACAGCACCTTTAACTGGTCAGTGCCGTTCTTGTCCAGCCTTGCCTGCCTCGTGCTCCTTGTGGCCTCGGTTGTCACCTACATTGTCCCTCTGCGCTACATTATATTAGCCTGGGGTAAGTGTCTCTGCAGCCTGGGTTAGCCTCCCACTTGTTATGCCATAATGCAGAGCCTAGCTTTGCCTTCTGCTGGATTTATTACCAATGTGATGCTGTGAAACTCAGTTTCCTGTTACAAAGTGCTTCAGGCCTTTGCCAAGCCTGCACCGCTGCATTCACCCTGCATTATGGAGCATCTGTGCGGGTGCTGTACTAATTTCCTGGGGCTGTATCCTCCTGGTTCATCTTGGCTCAGTCTCTTGCTAACTGTAGAACTCTAGCACAGTCTGTGCAGTATTGTAAACCCTATCAATACTTTCAAGGTACAAAGCAACTCTTTGTTAAACCTTCTCAGTGAATTCTGTGGTCAGGGGGTGGGGCTTTTATGTCATGCCTGATCATTGCAGGCTGCATCCACCTGTCAGGAGCTAGAGCTTAAGTCAGTGGACAAATAGCAGAAATATGTATTTGAATGTTGTGTCTGCGGGGAATCAAAGGCGGCCTCCCAGCATAGCGAGCTGCCCCAGACGACAAGCATAGATAAAGTTACAAACGAAAGGAAAACAAAACATAAACATACTGCCAAACATAGATAGCATGGAGCATTCCCTAGGGTCTACGGAGGCTGTGGTGCTGCTGGTGGGAATCGGCTTTCCGTCTCCCGCCCGCGGGCCCAGCAGGAACGAACATGCCAGGCAGTAGGCAGTGTGGTGTTCCCAGTGCTGCGGGTTCCAGCAAAGCCTTCACAAGGGGGGCTGCAGCCAGCTCCTGTGGTGGGCGTCCGGCTCAGATTAATGCTATGGAGACGGAACCAGGACTGGCTTTGAGTTTGGGTTTGGACACACTCGACCGGCATTTGTGAACGAAATGTGTTTTTGTAGGAATCCACAAATTCACCGGGAAACTCCGCAACCCGCACGTCGTCGACAGCAGCGAGCTGCTGGACTTCTTACAGAGGGTCCCCACCGATGTGCAGAAGGTACGAGGTCATCTTCTGAACCGTTAGTCCTGGATAGAGTCCCTGTGAGGTTTGTGGTTTGAAGGGCATCCAGTTAGCCTAACCCTATAGAGGATACTTTTATTATTATTATTGTTATTTTATTGTTGTTATTTATTAGTGGCGACTTGACTATTTGAATGTCACATGAGGACATGACTATCCATCATAGGCATATGGTCACTGCAGTCTCACTGCATGCGATAGATGCATGTTCACTGCAGTCTCACTGCGCGTGATCGGTGTGCATTGACCGCAGTCTCGATGCACGAGATAGACGTATATTCATTTCCAACGACACTTGTACCACATTGGTGCCAGCTTCACCATCTGCCTGCACACACAGAATCTGAGCTCTCAGACCTGCTTGTCAGCTTTCTCTCTCTGAATTCTGGGCGTGGCCCTGCACTGGCGTTAGCTCTGCCCAACCTACCAGAGAACCGTCCTCATGACACACAACTCCTGTACTTGTATGTCCACCTGCCTTGATGGCCTGCTGAATATGCTCCTTCCAGTGGGAGAAAATTCCATTTTTCAGAATTTTTTTTTTAAGAATTATAACAGGAAATGAATGTCTAATATATATTTCATTTTTGCAGAAACAGCAAATATCAGAATTGATTTGAATGCAAAGCGCGACTTTGAAAGCACAGCTTGAACTGTTGCTTGTCAGTCAAAAAATGCCACGGTGGTTTTTTTTTTTTTTTTAAATCCTCTTAGTACAGAAGCACATTTACTAGCTGTGTCTTAATGGATGTGCTGTAAATGTGATAATGTTGGTTCCTGTCACATTTAGACTAACCACCACATCTACAGTGCTTTAATAACGCTCCAAATTCACTTCCAAGATTTGCTTGGCAGTCTGTGGAATTTGACAAGCGGCGATGGCTGAACCATTTAGACAAATCCGCTTTGAAGGTCCTCTGGCTTTGCAGCTACAGGTGCTCTTTCCAATCCGCTTTTATCAAACCTGAATAATCAGTGGAAAAGTTCTATGTCTGCATTATACTGCAAACCTAGCTGCAGAGTATTTATAAAGTATCAAAAATATAAGGACAAGCACAAACATAGTGTTATATAATCCTGACCCCAAAACTTATTTTACTGTGTTATGTGTAATCATACGCAATCATGTTCTTTTACCATTTGCTTGGTGAGGTGTAGAATTCCAGCTGGCGAGTGCTCTCTGGCACCCCCTACAGGAAGGGGGCAGTCAACACGTGCTTTGCTGAAAGCTCCGGCCGTGTTGTTCCAGGTGCAGAGAAGCAGACTGAAAGCAGTCAGCAGCCAGAACCCACAAAGGAAGAGGTGGGGGGCACTGTAGGCACAAGGTCCATCACATGGACCCTGACTGTCCACAGAGACGTCCATCCTTCAAGGTCGGAAGCCTGTGGGCAGGACGTTCCAACGTCCTTAAACATGTTATTCCTGTAACAGCATCCCACACTGATGCTGGCAATGTGAAGGTCTGTCCTGCACAATATTTTTACACTTTTTTTTTTTTCTTTTAGCAAAATAATTCTTACAATACAGTCTATCTTGAATATCTTAACTCTTATGATTTGCAGCTATGTATGATCTTGAATGCTGATTTACCTGTTTTTATTTAGCATTTATTTTTGGTATCTTTCATCAGTATTACACACATGCTTCTGTGACACTGAACTATTAGAACGGTGGTTAATTTCATTTCTGGATTACATTGCATCAATGTTAATATAACGATCTCCAGAGAAAACATGAATTCCAGTATATATGTTAGGAGGTACAGCAGTGTTTGTGATTTAGGGCAAATAAGTATGTTACCCTTTCATCTACCCGATTGAAATATTACATTTTATCTTCCTCTATGAAATAATGTTCATTCTATTTGTAGCTGTCATTCTGCTTCGATGAACCATTAAAGTATCCCTGTCCTGTCACTGCTGTTATAAGTGGGTGTGGTATGACATACAGGGGCGCTAGTGAGCAGCAAGCATAGAAAACTAAATAACCAGCTACCCAAGAATGGTGCTTGGTCTCTGTTCTGGTCGCAGTGGACTGGGCTCTCATTTCTGGGATTAAGGATTGTTAGGCCTGCATGCCCGTGCCCCTGTGCCCCCGTGCCCCCGTGCCCCTGTGCCCGCTCTGCTAGCTAACGCCACCCTGGAGGATTTTCACATTGCTTCTCATCACTATCGGTGTTTGTGAGATGTGTATGAACTGTTGCCTGCATTCCTGTCATATGAAGTGTGATTGAAATGAATTTCTTGAATGACTTTTTAGTTTCATAAGTAGCATCAAACTCCCATGAAGCATTTGAGAAAACACTGTCAGTCTGTTTCCTTTCCACTTTTACAGTTAGCTGTGGTGAGTCCGTCTTCAACCATTAATCTCACTGTCATTCCTGCACCTCTGCACAGCAGCATTCTGGGAAAAAGCAGCAGCTCGAACTGCTCATTGGCTCGGGGAGGGGGAGTGGGTAAGCCCCAGGCCATCGCTTTGAGAAGCTGATGGAAACATCAACGAGCTTCTTCACAGCGAGAGGGGGGGGGGGGGGTGACCCTGAGCCTCCCGGCTCCCACGCACAAGCCGAAACCGTAACACTACAACCACTGCGATCGGGGGCCCATTCGGTTCCACACGGAGGATGTCAAATTAAGAGCCTTGTCGAGATTAAGCCAATTAAACATACATTCACAGGAAAGCGTTGGTCGTTCAGCCGATTCCTGGCCTCAGTCTCCTCCGTGTGGCGAGTGAACCAGGGAACGTCATTATCTAACTAATTATTTCAGTTCACCTAAGCATGGGGGGGGGGGGCATAAACTCCTCCGTCCAACATTATAATTTCAGACATAATATTTAATATGTGCAAGCCTGTCAGTCGTTATAGTTGGAATTCGCGGCACATCGCCAGGAAGGTACGAGACGGTAAAAGGACATGACTCCAGCCTCCCTCGCAAATAAGCGCATGAATGGGAGGTTTTGGCGTTGGCTGCTTCATGCAGCTGGGAGATTCATTTTAATTAACGGCTCAGAATTATAACAATGGGACTTGATCGCCGATGACAGACCCATGCGACACGGGGATGGCAGGATGAAAAGGGGAGATTTATAGAAACTCATGGTGGGATGGGTGAGCTAGACAACATGCAAATACATAGCTTGATCTGTAACTTAACCTACTGTGGCACCCTAGAGAGCTTAACTGGCGCTTGCTCTTAAACAGAGACGGCGATGTCTTTATGTAACTTGCCACTATCGCAACTTGGATGGCAGAAACAATAATCATAAAGAAAATATACGGTAAGGATGGAGGCATTCAGCATTGTCCCGCTGTGCCTGACAGAGATGGGGCATGCTAAGTGGCCACACGATGGCGCGAGGACCCCGGGTGGCTGATGGGCTGCCTGCGTGTCTCACACGTGCTGACATTCGCTCAAGTCAGGCCACTGTTAGCATCGTGCGGCTGCTCCCCCCCCCCCCCCCCCACAAATCAGTGATGTCTTCATTGGCTTGTCAGCAAAGAGCCCCTGCCGCCCTGCTCGGTCCCCCTGGAGCCCATCAAACTCCCGGTTTCCATGGTAGTGCTTCAGGCAGCACTGCGGGCAGCTTGTGTGTGGACCCCGCGACCTGCTCCCAGCAGCCGCCTCGTGAACGCTGGGAAGGCCGTCTGCTCCCGTCATGGGGGGGGGGGGTTCCTTCCCAAGCTCCAAACAAAGAGCCTCACCGCCCGCCTCCTCCGCCTCAGCCTGAACACCTCCCTTGGAGCTTAATACCGCCATCGAGGCTCCCTGACCCTCCACAGCACATTGAATTTGCTGGCACATTTGTTCACAGGTGTCATCTCTGCTGCCAAGAGCGTCAGACTCTCATTAGAGAGCATCGGCGCTGTAGTCAGTGTGTATTAAAACGTGCTTCTTGGATGTCAGATCAGCTGTCAATGTTGTGACTCTGCTTCAAAGATGCCAAACTAGTCGCCTCCCACATAAACTCTAGCAAGAGTAGCTTGTGGGCATAGATACAAATGCACATCAGCATGCCGTGAGTTGAATGCACATAACTGAAGGTACACTTGATACTTTTATGTATTACACAGAAACATACGTATGTGCTACTGAGAAAATTACAATACATTCAGGAAAGAATGACTGTTCTTGCATGTTTAGTTTATTAATGTTTCATGTTAATTTGTGTGTTCATTCCAAGCCCAATACAAGACATCAGCTAGTAACTAACAACTAGGTCTTCAATTTGAATCCATTTCACCTTTAATTTACCACATTAAACCATCTTTAAGAGTAATTAACACTCAAGAGTAGAAGTGTCCTGTCCTTCATCACTCAGTAATTAGATGGGTCTTTTCTAGTAAATACAAACTGGACCGTGATCCCAGTTTAAAGAGTTCATGATTAGCATGAATGGTAGATATTGTTTGTTTGAATTAGAGCTCTTTAACGTCAATTATGGGGACCCAATTAACCCATGAATAATGACTGTGAGGTTTTGTCCTGCTTGGCCGCAAGGAAAACGCTCGCTAGCTGTGATCTGAAGGCGTCTCTTTCAGCCTCTTCAACTATGGTGTCAGTGTGTTCTGCTCTTAATCACCTTACTAAGCCAGTCTGTAATGGCCATAAATTTATTTCCCTTTCGGAATTACGTCACTGTCAGAATTTTTGTCTGAATCTTCATAGACCAGAGCAATAAAACTAAGCTGAAATGACCAGTGATTTATAGGAATCACCAACAAAAACAGAACCATTATCTTATCTCATTTTGGAATTTACTGACTTTCCAAGGACATTAATTAAATATTTGCATTTCTTAAGTTCTAAATTCAGGTTTTTATCAAATATTGGAGTAATGTATGTCAGAGTACACACAGTCTGATGTTATTTTTGAGAGATGCATACCGATGATGTGACTTGCTGTAATTCAGACACAGACTGACCATAAAAGAGCCCTGAAGCACTTTAGAAGGAAAAGTATGAAAATAAGTGACTTAAATGTGACTAAGATAATAAACCACTGATAAACCAGTTAGATCAGACTTCAAATAAACAGAAGATAAGAACTGCCTAGCTGAATGATTAGTGTAAATTCTGCAGTCTCACACAAAACACTTATATATACCAGTAAATTCCAAAAATATGATCAGTATTTTATATACTCTGGCTGCAATATGTGTAAAATATGTGTATAATCTCTAGCTGTAAAAGGTCCATGGATACAGTAAACTGCTGTCTACTTTCAACTTTCCCTCTATATTTCGTCCTTTATTCTGTGATGAAATTCAAATCACCTGTCATCTTAAGATGAGCTTTTTGCAAAAAAGGCAAACATAAGATATAAGATATGAGTGGACGATAGACAAAAAAATGGTGAATGCAGATTGATCTGTGGCAAGAGACCAATTAGCTGCCATCGGGTTTTTATCAGCCTATGTGTATCTGAGGAGGGGGGGGGGGGCGTGCAGAGGCGCTCC
>JABFEB020000008.1:4732821-4744170 GCA_019775895.2 Stomatorhinus ivindoensis | reverse complement strand
AAAAGCACACCTCCTGCTTAAGATGTTTACTTGGGTTTCCCATCCTTCGTCACCGTGAAGAAGATCGCGGACACCCTTAAACGCCGAGCCCCGTCCACTGGCCCTGCTGCCGCTGACAGTGATCCGCCAGGACATAAAATGCAACGAGGGAATGTGTTCACCTTTAAATGGAACTGGTTCCTGGCTGTATTGGTTTCCTCGTGGAGACCGGTTTCAAACTGGCACCAATCGTAAGCGGTGGCAAATGTGTAGCAGATATAAAGCACACAGCGAGGGGTCTGGCTGTACCGTAAGGCGGCCGAATCCTTTCCGCATTCTCTTTGTGTAAGCGGTGACTTTTGTGGACACGAATGAACCAGTTTGAGGCCTCAGTGCTACAAAGACACAAACATCAAAGTAGAGGTCTATTTAAAACAAATACAAAACGAATCACTAATGCCATGACAATTACATGTAATTCTACCTCGTATTACATACATGTTGACTTATTAGTTGACATATCTTATCAGAGGTACTTTTCTGACTTCTTACATTATGACAATAAAATACTGGTCATAATTTCTGCTTGAGGTATGACATCATCCTTTTACTGGCAGTCCTTTCTAGCACATAGCTAGATTTTAATTTTAGGAAAATCGTGATATAAGTTGATATCCCGCCCTTACTGCTTGACCCAGGTTCCGCTATGCAGACAGTTAAACTCCTCCGTAATCCACACTAGAGACATAATTTCCTTGTTAGAGCAAAAATGCACAGTGGGGTCCAGGTGAAGTGCACCTCTGTGGAAAAGCCACAAAAAATGCAGCAGGATTTACTGAGAACCTAATGACCCCTCCTAACATATGGAGGAAAATGAACTAACCTATGCCTGCTTCCTGCTCTAAGGTCAGAGGTCATTGGTAGCTAGGTAACAGAAACACATGTGCAATGCAACTTAAAATAAATGAACACCGGATCCCCGCCGCTCAGCTAGGGGTCAGCACCCTTGATTTCTCTAATTAGCTCTTTCCCAGCCTTAAAGTCTGAGTAACTCTTCCGTTGACCTGACACCTATTTATACGTCACCTCTCCTGCTTTCAGTGGTTTCTGTGGTTTTCAGTGAATAGTAAGATCTTTATTATCGGGCTGGGCAGGTCCTCCAGGACTCCCGACGTTGGCAGTTCATCCCAAGGACCCAACTTGCATCGCCTGCCTCAATCTGGCTTCAAATGGAAGCTGTTCTTTGATAAACTGGCATCACTTTCTTTTATCATAAGTACTATGGGGGATTTGAGGACATCCATGGGAATATCTAGAGCCAAAGTAAGATGTGTCAGCTAGATGAGAGCACCATTGTGTGCATCTGGATTGTTATCAAACAGATTAATAAAATTACAGCAGTTTCTGATGTTCCCTAACCCAAACTGGCATGTCCCTTTCACCAAAAAGCAGACAGCCATTGTTTCATCACAGAGATGTGTTTAAATTTTGCCATCGGTCATGCTGAAAGGTGAAGGATCTCATCATTGTTCTGCTATGATGTGTGCCGAGAGCTTATTGGCTCCCGTTGACTCCTCCCCCTTGGTATACCTTCTCCACCAAGCTGGCAAAAGACAATTAATCCTAATAATCAAACTTAGCCTTGCCATTTTTCAATCTGGCAGGCGATGCTTCACCAGGGCAGAAAGCGAGCGAGTCGGCCTGGAGCCGGAGGCCACAGATTAACCTCACAGATGTTGGAAAGGCGGCCAGTTTTATTCCCAGGTGTTTAACAGCCGCACTTTACGTAGATACATGGTAAAGGCATCTCCTTCTCAGGGCCAGACGGCAGAAAGGCATGCCATCAGACACAGACCCATATTGCTCAAATTATTTCGTTACATGCCATTAAATGGCATTTGATGAGTACAGTTCAGTCGTCAGGGGACGAATCGTGTCTGTGTAGGGCAAGAGCCGGCAGAGCGTTAATGTCAGAACTGCAAGACAGCTGTGGAGATGTCTGCTCCCAGCTCTGAATCATAGACCAGGGCTATTAAAGCCCTTCTGAGATTTGGCCAAACTGCTGGATGAGAGAGAAGTACGTAGCCCGATAGATACTGACGTCTCCGAAATGCTCACCATCCCCCTATAAAACCCACCTACGTGGAAGTCTGTGATTCAGCCAAGTGAATCTGCTGCAGATGTTCTCACGGGGGACCTCAGCAGCGGTCACAGCCCACATGCCCCCCCACCCCCCATCATCAAACCGCCCAGTTTCAGTTTGTCTCGAATGCATAGATGTCAAGCCAGCTGCAGCGAAAACAGTCAGCTGGGTGATAAATTAAAACCCTGTACCAGAAGCGCTAGATGCAGCCCCGGGCGACTGCCCATCTTGCCGATGCCATGACTGGCCTCTGGAAGACCTGAGCGCATGACTGATTCTGATTTTATATCTGCAATCGTCTCACTGAAGCATCACTGGTGCGGGGATATATATTTTTTGTTTTAAATGTGCAGTGACTTCACTGGAAACTTAATCAGATGCTTTATCCACTAGGATGAACCACACACAGCGCACTGCCTTCCAGGTGTACAGTGGTCAGTGATTGCGGTCACCAAGGGATCATGGGAAATCCACACCAGAAGGACCAGCAATCTGTGATTTGTGACGGACTTAGTGTTTCTGGTGTGATAAAAATAGGATGTGGATAAAATTGTGATGTGGATAAAAATGGGATGTGCCTATATGTGTGCATACAGACTCATATATCCATATGTCTATATATGTGCATGTGGACTCACGCGTACTGTGTAGCTAGGGCTTCTGACCACCTCCCTGTGCAAGCAGCTCAGCCAGCAGGCGCTCTGCACTCTGCTCCTCCCCTGATTATTTTGGGATGTGCCCCGCTCTGCACAGATACACCACTGGCATGGCGCACATGGCGGACATTCTGATCCAAACCACCGCTTCCCAGTCGAAAGTGGGCTGCTGCCGCCAAGTCTCGATCTCCCTCCCGGCCTTCTGCCCGCCGCCAGCCTGTGAGCTGCTGCCCGTCCCACAGCGGATGCTCGCCCGCCCGGCCCCGTCGCTCTGCCGGTCCCGCTCTCACCTCAGCCATTGAACTTTAGGTCGGATCGGATCTGTTGAGCCGTTACGACCCGGCAGTCGGGAGCCCGCTTGGATTTGGCAGTGCCCAGTCCCGGCGAGGCGGCGCCCGCTTTTCCAGCCGCTCAGGGGAAACAGATGGCAAAAGGAGGCAGGACGGAGGGGGCAGCATGAGCATCGGGATCCGTGTGACCGTGCGCGGCCGGATATCCCTCCTATGCAGAGTCAGACGCTCATTATCTAAACCCAGGGAAAGGTCTGGCTGTCTGTCTGTGTTTATATTATTGATATATGACATATGATAACGTAACTTTTAAAATGTCTATTTGTACTTTAATACCTAATAAAAACAAGCACAAAATGGTACTGACAAGTAAAAACTTGTTCATCCATTCATTTATACAGAGGCAAGGGCAGCCGGTAAGAGATCCCAGTGCTCGACGGATGTCATTCAGCTTACACGCGTTAATAAATCTCAGCAGTCCCATCGGTCAGCTTGGACTCTTGCAGGCAAACCAGAGGGATTCAAATAATACAGGAATTCCTCCAGAGGAGACAGTCTCACCTGCGAAGGCCTGCAAACATGTGTGGCAATGGGCCACTTTCATCTGAGGCTTTTACTACATGCATGAAAGCAAGCCAGCCAAAAAGGCAAAGAGGCGGCTGGTTGCAATGAGCCTCTTCAGACCAGCACTTCAGACCATTGCATAGGGGTGTCGTTTGGCCCAAAATGTTTTCAGCCCACCAAATAAATGTGTGTCCATTGATTAAGTGAATGGCCTTTTGTATTATATATGTTTGAATACACCCCCCCAGACGACTGCAATCCCCTTAACAGCCCCCCCCCCCCTTCCAGTCTTCTCCCCTACTATGCCCCTGACCCCGCAGTACAACAGGAAGGTAAGGACGTGGTCAATGACCACGTGATTCCAAAGAGTAAAATGAATGCAACACGGCTATAGAAAATCTGAGAAATACGAGTAGCTCTATAATCAATCATGGTACAGTCTGTTCTTTAATCATTTTTATGTGTCCTTGCTGTTATTTATCACAAACTGCCTATGTATGGGTGAAGCGCTTCACCCATATTTCCTTTAGCATGACATGATATATGTATTTTACTACAGTAGATTACATGCTCTGCAGGTTCCTGACCAACCTCAGATATTTACACGTCAGATTCTTCAGTCCAGAGGCTGGACAGCTTCATCTCTCCCTGACACAGGGAACACGTGCAGCCACTCAGATCTCCTTAATTGCGGGCAGAACATACAAGGAGCAAATGGATTATTAAATAAGGATAAAACGTCGTGCGGGATGTGGTTAAATATGGAGAGTGCTGTGCTGAACGGCTTCCGGAAGGCTCTGGCAAGACAGATGTGCTCTGTGACCGTGGGATGACCACCCTAGTAATGCTGCTTAATGTGTATGCTGCGATGGGCTGGACCCCCGGGCTCTCTGGGTTGATTACCTGGGTTTGGGTGCAGCGCAGGGCAGCGGGATGTGAGCCTATGGTGATATTCTGCTCTGACCTACACACACAGAGTGGGTTGGCATGCTGCCTAACAGTAGCAGATCATCCACCTGGGTGCATGAAGATTTCTGCAGAGACCAATGACCCTTTTACAGTGGCCTGCCTGCTGATGTGTTCTAGCTCAAGATGGTGTAAGCGCCTTTGTCCTGCACGTGTCAGGCAGCCTTAGGAACCAAGCACTTGAAAATGCTTCAGTTCCGACACGGTGGCCGAAACCTTATTCCCTACAGTCTTCAGTTTGACCTCCTGCTGTATCTGGTCACTGAAGTGTCCTTCATACTCCGAGTGGAGCTTTTTTTCATAGGCAGGAGGACCAGAGGCGCTTCATACCAGTGAAAAAAATCTTGTTAGCTGGCATACGGGGGTGTGCGTGCAAAACAAGAAATGTTCATATTTAAAAATCCATAAAATTCTAAGGATTTCTATTCACCACGCCACCAAGAAAAGCTTGAGGGGGAGAAACAAACGCGTTATTAACGCATTTAAAATACAGTGGGGAGCGAGTGCGCTTAGCGTCTTACGGGACTCCGTGGAGCGCGCTGCAGGCGATCCTTTGACGGAGAGTCTCATCTCGTACATCCCGCTGAGCGGCTCTCGGAGACCCGCGGCTTCTGGAAATACGGCGACGGAGCGCGCATCCGATAAACAGCGGGGGAAGGGGGGTCTGAATGAAACCCCAGAAAGAAATCCCTCCAAGAGAGATCACCCAGATACAGATCTCCCAGAAACCCCGCACGGTGTGGTGCCCACACACACCGGCTAACTGACACCCCGAATCACTGTCCACCAAAAGTAGCTTACACAATACCTTTTATTTGGTATAAATGAAATAAAAATTATTTAGTACGTTGTTTATATTAAGAAACATGTTTACCTTTTAAAAGCATCAGAAAACTCAAGTAAAATACACCTTTATTGATTAAATTATAAACGAATATATAAGAATTATATTATTACACATAGGCTATTAACTGAAGCCTTACAAACAATACATGTAGGCTATTACAGATATTAGATGAAAACGTGATACACTCTTTCGATGTTGTCTTTTTTGCATTGAATGGCTACAGTATCGCTCTTTGCCTTTCAGGATGGAGACACGGTGAGTTAGGTGGTTATGGTGTTGAGTCTCTTAAGCGGTTTTAATAGAATGAATTATCTGGCGGAGACTCGGAAATGCAAAGGAAGGAGCAGGACTTCTCTAATATCTAAGCATGCTTAAATGTCCCTGTGGGCTGGAAAGAGATATCAGATGGACACTGTCATTAATTTAGAGGATTTCCAGTAGGTTCACTCTCGAAGGCTTCTCTTTCATTACCCCGGACAATGCCCTTTATGTGGCAGGGAGAATCCATCGGGCTGGCCGTGAACCCGTCAGTAGGGGACAGAGGCACCACAGACGGGATAAATTAGCCCCTGCGTCCGCAGCGTCGCCGTTGCACATTCCCACAGATATATTTAGCACAATTCACACCCGAAGCATGAACAGAGACATCACTGGCTGTCATTAAGAATGGTGCTGAACAACGCATACCGCATATTCTCATGCAGAATTATATTCAACTGTGTCCAACCCCAAAAACAATTGGGACGTTTAGAGAATATCACTCAATTTGACTATTTCGAATGGTTTTTATTATTATTGATGCTGTAATCGGTCGTTTTGTCCCATTCCTTTTCAATACAGAAGGTATCGCATTGTTCTATACTTGCATGCATTCATCTCTTATGCTAAAAAAGGACTTATAGCAACCACGCAACATTATTTTGAGGATCAGGGACACTTTAATGCCCTCAGCAGAAGATCCCAGAGTACAAAGCTTGGTTACTGCGGTCTGAAAGCAAACGGCGATTCCCTTCGGGCGAGTCAGACTTGTGTGGTACAACTTAAATCCCGAAAATCTGCGCTCTTTACAAACAGGCATTCAGGGGGAGGGCTTGCGGTGGGATGGGGGGCGGGGGTGCGTCCTGATTCCTCCGGGTAAATGGCCTGAGTTGCATTATACACTGCATTAACTATATTCACTCCTGATTCCTTAAGGCGATTCCTCGTTTCTTCTAAATTAAAACTAAATTTCGATTGACATCCAATTGTTCAATGTTTAAGCAGAAATGTGGAGGAATTTACGAAAACGTATTAAGGCAACTGTTCGCACGAAGGTTGCAGCAATTGTTAATTTTACTCGAAAAAGCTAAAGACTGTTCATCTCTTACAATAGCTGCAAGACTTCACTCCAGACAGAAATCCGCTGAGCGGCGCCGCAGCCCGGCGAATGACCGCGAAGCACCGCGCAGCGCTCCGGTCTGGTTCCCTCCCCCCATAGGAGCGGACGGGAAAAAACGGGCCAGGACAAGCAATCAAGTGCAAAGTGCGTGTAAAAACACACTCGGGTAAGACGAACCGACCTGCAGTTGGACACAAACTCGGCCAAAAGTGGAAAATAGTGGGCCACGGTGTACCTTCTAGAACTTTTTAATCCTTGCTAGTATCAATATATTTTTTTACAATAACAGTGATTTTTATTGGTCATCACTCTTTCTGTGCTCGTGTAAGTTTGGCTTGTATGACATTTAAAGCCAAATTCTGGCATGTCATGGTGACTCAGTAGTATACTTATGAACTGTCTAGGTGAAACACAGAATTAAATCTAGGAAACATATCTTAAAGAGAAATAAAATGGTTCATGTTCAAAATAACAGTTAATTTACACTAAATAAAAATAGTTAATCGTAATTGTATTTCATAAACCAGGCCCCAGGAATGTGGATTTGAAGGTTCCATCACCAGTTATATTTGAAACACAGTTTATTAGCTAGCAAAAGTCCAAGAGCAAGGGGTGGGATTTGCTGCTGATCGCCTGAAGTCCAACTCCCTGATGGTTATGGGTTTAAATCCCATGGCTGGGTAGAATCTCGAAGAAGACAGTCTTTGTCAGCACATTCCCGTGTGGTGGGTGAAAGACAACATACAGTAGGGCTGGGGGGGCAGCGCCCACCCCCTCGGCGATGCCAGCAAGAAGCACCTCACCCCATCTGCTGAGGAATTAGGAACGGGTCACAATCTGAGTGCTGGGACGTGGCGCGGCTGGCTTGATCCCGCCAGCCGAATCCTGTGTGGGTCCGAGACAGATGGGAGATGCTGAAAGAGGCTCGCAGACTGCCTGCTGGAAGCACTACACACACAGCAGGTTGAAGCGCTTTCAAAGGCGGCTCGCGAAGAAACAGACTGTTTAGTCAAACTGGACATTCAGCACCATATTGTCCTACTCCCCGCCCCCCTCTCCCCTGAGTGTGGAGCACTGAGACACCCAACGGGAGGCACAGAACGGTCTTCATTATAGAAGGTGTGCGTGTGGGAATCTGGCACTCTTGAGGCAGCCCAGGTCCTTCGTCAGGAGTGAGATGTTTCAGTTCGTCCTCTCCTCTGCCATCTCTCTCGTTGTCGTTTCGGGAAAATGGTGAACTGCAGACACATCTAAGAAGACTCCGATCTGGAGCATTTGCGTTGGAAAAAGTAATTCAGATTCCTTGTGGTTAATCTGTGGCTGGCTACTCTAATAGCACGTAAACATTAAGTGCACAGGAGTAAGGTTGTGTTTTTTTTCTATTATCCTGCTCTTATTTCCTTTGTCAACAGCATTCAGTCACTGAACATCATCCACCCACACTCAACATAGCAGACCTGTGGATGATCACCACAGGAACGGTGTTATGTCTGTGCTATGGATACGTAACTGCTTCAGGTGATGAGATTAGGTAGCAGAAACATTCAGGGCTGTAGTGTTGAGATTAATATGCTACATAGCAGCCGATCTGCAAATCCATATAGCCGCACAGACTCTGACATCAGAGACACACCATGTTTCTTTCCTAAAGCGTCTGTCCATCCATCCATCCATTCATCCATCCATCCACCTTCAAAATGCTTAACAGATTAATATAACTGTTTGTCTGTCTCCCCTTCCGTGAGTGTCGGTCCTGACTCACCAGAACGTTCTGACTCTAGTGACAAAGCAATTCATTTTTATATAGCGCCTTTCATAACAGAGATGCCCCATGGCGCTTTACAAGGGTGCGCATTACAACATCATTAAGACAGAATAATACAAAGTAGATTTCAGTCTCTCTTTCCAACAAACCAAACAATCACCAAAATAATGTATCAGAGACACGGACATCTTAAAAGTCGTGGGTTAATCAGGCGTGAGTGAAGTAGAACTGGCTTTTAAAGAAACATCAGGTGACCCTGAGCTAGCAGGACAGGAAGCCCTCTGCCCCCCCACATCTGCATGGTGGTTCCACTCTCCGACTGCCTGTGGTTCCTTACTCTTCCTCAGTACACATACCTCCACGTCACCTCCCTCCCTTTCTCTTAGACACAGATTCCCTTTTGGTTTGATCGTCTGCGTGGTTCATGGGTAGGAGATGGGGTAGGAATTAAAGATAGGGCTGCCCATTCAAATGAAGCCTCCATAAGCGAATTTACTGCCCTCTGACCTCAAAGCGATAAATACCAACGGCCAAGAAATCCTGACAGTAGGCAGCTGTTTTTTCCATTTATTTATTTATTAGCTTTGAAACTGTTATCATTCCAGTATTGCTTCCAAACAAATATAAGCCCCCACTACCTGATATTACATGTCCTTCATAAACCTGTAATCTATAATGTAAAAATCTCAAACGTATTTTTCCCCATGAAGAATTAATGCTGCTGTGTTGTTTCGGACCAGCATGACACATAACTGATTCTCAGTTTTCCACAGCCATGATCTGCGCGCTTGTACATTCTTCACCCTCCAAAGTGGTATCATTAATCCTCCTCAGATATTCCTGATAAAGAGACCCCAGAAAATCAGGAATGCAGTAACTTCTAAATAAAAACATGCAGCCGAGGCAAAATTAGCTGCCATGTTTCATTTGATGGCCTTTAATCTGTTCCAGGATTAACCTGGAAATCAAAGTCACTACAAGCAAATCCAGTCATGCTACTGCTGTCAAAGGCAGATGAAATACACACTGTTTGTTGTGGCTTTTTCCAGGTTCTCAGGCCGCATTGGACCTGACTGAGATGTTTTATGCAGAACTAAGGTGTTTACACCTGGAACTAAAGTGTTTACATCAGTGGATTGGGATTTACCAGCTCTGCATGCATGAACTTTCCTCAGTAACCACCCGGGATGTTTTCCAGGGAGAAAAGCCCCCCATCTTCTGCAACTGGTGAAAAAAGAATAGATAAATAAGGCAGATTTTTGGTGGGTATTTTAAAGCTTGGTGTTCAAAGGCGTGCTCGCTGCTTAAAACAAAGACCATTTTCTCGGTAAGTGCATGTGAATTGCTGGCTATTGTCAGCGCTGTGAAAAGCTGAGAGGCGAGCGGTGGTCAAGTGTGCCCCCCCCCCACCACCACCACCACCCTACAATGAGG
Source organism: Stomatorhinus ivindoensis (assembly GCA_019775895.2). Lineage (NCBI taxonomy): Eukaryota > Metazoa > Chordata > Actinopteri > Osteoglossiformes > Mormyridae > Stomatorhinus > Stomatorhinus ivindoensis. The sequence continues at coordinate 4,734,148 of JABFEB020000008.1, read as the reverse complement.
CTGAGTCAGCCTCACTGGAGGTCTATCTCTATGCTCATCTCAAGGACAAACAGTACGAAGTTTACCCTTTTTTTGAGGGGGAAAAAAACTGAAAAAGCACGGAAACTTCAGGATGTGCTCCTGATCCATTCCGTGCTTGAGGCCTGAATGCACGTGTGTCCTTGTAACATGTGTGCTGATGGTGTCATCACCAGACTGTTTTCACCTTGCAGAACGGACTCCTTCCTTGGCTAATACTGTATGCATCAGACAGAGTGTGGGTCTCTGATAGGTCTTGAAGGGGTATGGGGTCTTCAGTCTCTCAACTGAGCAAAACACAGCTGACTCATTATCTTCCCCTTACATGATACTATCTTTCACTTGAATGTCTCTGAAAAATCTGGCAAAATAGATACAGAATGTGATTTGGAAGAAGAGAACGTCAGACATAGGTTAAGGTTTAGCAAATGTTAACATCGGACACGCAAACACAGACAGACACACATACTTTCAAGCAGTGTGAAACATTGAAAAGTAAACAGAAAGTTGTTCAATTTTGTTCAGCTTATAGAGTTGGAGTTTTAGGGGGGAGCTTGCAGATAGATGTTCTGCAGTCAGGATGGCTTTGAAAAGGCCGCGCAAAAGGCTACCCTGCCAAACTTTTATCAGACAAAGACTTACGGCGTGCTGATAGCAGTACGGGCTAGCTGCACAGCTTATCGATCACACCATGAGCCCTCGGAGGCCTCGGGCGTGCTCTGGCCTGTTATTATGGTGTGCTGGGGAGCTGCATGCAGACCAGAGGCCCTGGGAGATAGATCTGCATTTGTCTGCTCTTTCTGTGAGTTGTTTTTACTCTGACCTCGTGCTGTATTTGTAGCTCAATGAATTCTTTATATGTTTGTATTATCATGTATGCAGGTCAAAGAGCAACTCAGAGCACCGTAGCGCTTTGGTGGTAACGCTATTTGATAGCTTAGTTAGTTAGTTATTCTGTCTGTCCCGCTACGGCGTGAGACTGTGGTCCAAGGCGCTGGGGAGAGAGAGTGCAGCCCTCAGCCATTTGCCATTCTGTGGGTGAGTGTGATTGTTTTGGGACAGGAGATCTCAGGCTGGGATGCTCTTTGTCCTCTTTGGCACCTTCTGAAGCATGAAAAGCAAGATGCTTGCTGTGGAGGTCTCCACCCCCAGCTCTCCTCTCCTCTCCTGTCCTCTCCTCTCCTCTCCACTCTGTGGTCTCCGCCATCTGTCCCATTGGAGTGACTCTCTCCTTTTTAGTAAGGGCCCCCCTTCACTAGCCAGGTAAAAAATGATTATCAGCCTCAGCTTCATCAAATGAGAAGGTGGG
>JABFEB020000008.1:4720995-4732790 GCA_019775895.2 Stomatorhinus ivindoensis | reverse complement strand
ACCACAGGCAGGGAGGGTCTTCTAGGGGGGTGGACTGCGGATGGGGGTGGGCGGATCTTGTATCGCTGACATGGGCAAACTTTGTATACCCCACCTGACCTCACCTTTTTGTCAGTATGTGTTAATGAGAACAGCAGCGATTCAACACAGTGGGGGGAGGTGGACCAAGACACAAAGAGATGGGGGCTGGCCCAGAAGTGGTGTGGGGGGGTGCACAGTCACTCATTTGGGATCAGAGAACTCGTGGGGCTCCAAAGTCCATGGGCACTGGCGCTCCTGTTTGTTGATGCCTTTGCATCCCTTTTGACAGAATGGGGGTGTGCCCCCTAGCTGCATGGAGGATTAATTTCAGGGACCTCATCTGGGGACCCAACTCCCCTGTGTGGTATCAGGAAGCAGTTGCCAGCTGAGCTATTTCAGAAGAAAACTCCTGAAAAGGCGTCAGCAGATGCTGAAAGTCTCAGCCAGGCAGCAGTGCGTGGGTGCTTGGCTGTGTGCAGCACCTTTCACATGTTTCTAGAAAGGGAGAGGGGCTGAGTAAAATGAACAGGCTTGTAAGATCTTCCTTCCAAGGCCTTTCCCTGGTTGGGAAGCTGATTCAGACATAACAACTACTCTAGAGGGCCAAGACTTTGAGTTGTGCTACTGTGTTCGAACCCCCTGACTCTGTATACAGCAAATCTACAGTAAAAGAAAAATATACACGAATAAAAATCAACAAACGTCCAACATCCCAAAGCAGGAGACCCGGAGCTTTGTTTATTAGCAATCGATACGTGTTTACAGAGAAACAGGAGGCCTCCTTTGAGGTGAACTCGAAATGTCTTGGCCACGTACCTTGAACGGGACGAGCGGCGCCTGCAGACGAAAGCAGATCGAGCTGCGCCAGCGCATGCCAACCAGCGGGGGGAGCAAAAGAACAAAGCCTCTAATCGATTAGCTCCCAGGCACACGGGTCTGCTGGGCTTCCCACTGACCAGTGGTATCGATCCGGCCCCCTTCTTTACAGTTACCTCACTGATGAAGCCTAACAGGGTTTGCGGGCGGGGGAAGGGTGTGTAGCCAAACGTTAAAAAAAAAAAAAAAAAAATGAAAGGATCCTGTGTAGGATCATACAGGTCCCATTGGCTTGGAGAACATCTCGTACATTTTTATCTTGTAGCTGTAGGTGTTTATATATTTATTTAGGATAACCCAGGCTTCTGACTGGGATCAAAGCGCTCAGCAAGAGGGAAACTCGTTAAGAGGTACATGTGCTTTTCCTTCTGAAACCTTTAGGTCTCATACCCATTAATGATCGCCTGTAACGGATGATAGAGGCCGGATTCAGCACTGGGACTTTCAGGCTTCCGTGTAAACTCAGTTTATATCTTTCCGAGCCTGGCACATGCGGAATGCCTCGCGGCAGAAGCAGAGACGTCTCGGATCGGCACACTACCGCATTCCCCCATTGGGATCCACGTCCACCGCTTTCTTACTTATTGACCATCAGCTGCTTGGTGAACCGCGGACGGGAGGCGGCCACATCCCGCGAACTTCGTGGAAACCCACGTCGCTTTAGAGATCATCACTCAGATCGGTAATCCGACAGTCTCGCAGTGATGCCGATGGGGGCCTCAGTGTCCCGAATTCCCTCTGATGCCCCCCCCGTAGAGCCACGTGGAAGGTGAGCGCGCGACCCACGGACTGTCAATCAGCACACATATCTGTCTGCATCAGGACACCACAGCGCCGAGGTGGGCAGGAGGAGGGGGAGGGGCTCTTGCATTTTTAATTAAGAGTGGAAGGGTCTGTTTGGGGTTTTGTCTGAGCGGGGGAGGGGAGGTACACACTGCAGCTTAGTCAGACGTGTGAGGGGCTGCATTCCAGCGAGACAGAAAGCTGCCTTTCCCCGGCGCTGGGAATCAGCTGCTGATCTGTCGCTCTGCTTCCTGGTCTTGATGAGCTTCGCTGCTGCTCCATCAGTCGCCGGGAGCTCATCCCTGCAGACAAGTCACCGTGATGCTGTGCTCATAGCTGCCTAATGGCTTTCTGCTGTTCCCCCTGAGTCTTCCTGCCTGATACCGCACCTTGGCTTTAAATTCCCCTTTTAAGGATTTCACAAGCTATGGAACCGCCAACATCCATCTGTCTTCTGTACTCACCTGGGAGACGACGGTGGACGGGACGCCCTCCCGACGCTGGAACACTCTGGAAGCCGCTGACAGCCTCTCCTCAGAATCTGATCTATCAATGATTAACGCTTCTCTATGCATTGACTGCACACAATCATTTCCCAACCTCATTTGCCCTCGTCAAAGTTTCTGTGGAGCCCAACTCTGGGTTTCAGCGATAGTATAGGAACGACTGCTTACGACTTAATTCTTGACATGTAGCCAGATAACCCTTTAAACCAGCTTTGCATCTGACCCTTAGTTGTTCATATCAAGATAAGATTTTTTCGTGCACAACTATGTGACTCAGGTAACAGGCTTGTGATTATCGAGTCATGTTTTGGAAGGTAATGTTCTTCCTCAGCTATCCATCACTTGGCATTAGCTCAGATGTCACCCTCTTCACAGTTTGACGCCACTCCGCTCGAAGCCCAGGGACAGAAATTTCAAAATGACGTGCCGCTGCAGCCCCCCCCAGAATGGTGCCATGTGAATTGCGGGAGGTGAACCACAGAGATAAAAGGCTCCATGCCAGACTCTGCACACGGCTCCTCTAAATAAATAATGGCGTGTTTTGTAGATGCTCACATTCAGATTCGGCAGAGGTTTGAGGGCTCTGTTCAGTGCAGTGCAGCCCCTCCAGTGGGTTTGCATAGAGGGACAGGTAGGCAGCAGTACTGGGGATTCCAGGATGGAGGTGTGACCTCTGACCTGCTATTACAGTCCTACATTTCTGTGGGATGTTGTAAACGTCAGCGATTGGTGCTTTATTTATAAATGTCCTGATATTTAATGATCGACAAGTGCGTCATTATACCTGTATGTTTTTTCTAAAGCATACAGCAAAATATTTTCCATGAAAATGTGCCTTCCCTTAACTGTGCTAACTGACCTTAACCATCTTTTAAGCTTTAATGCGTTCAGGTTGATCTCAGAGTGAGATCAACTTTTTCTCACACAGCTAACGGTAATTAAACAATTAAAGGTCCAGCAGCGCGTTGAATAAAAACACTTCCCCGTCATCACCGTTTGAATCTTCATGACCAATGACTTCTCATCGTTCGTTAGTCACGGTTAACTACGACCAAAAGCTGCTAATTGCTGCATCTATCAGTATTAGACTGGATCCAGTGACACATCGCTTCTTCCCCGGCATCTCGAGGACCCGGCCCCTCGTCTCTCCTCATATCCATGGTAAACAGCTGGCAGCTGGGAATTTAAATGCGGACCGGCTGTGAATCTGGGTCACTGCAGTCCCCTCCCTTCTCGGCGATATAAGGTGATATAGCGCACTGCGCTCTCACTTACTCTCATGTATCTGCTGATTGCCTCAGACTTTAAAATGATTAAACATTTACGTCTCCTGCTAATATTTTCCAAGAAAAATGGTTCCTAGCAGTGAATACAGAACATAGAATTATGGTTCCTAGAACTGAAAATAGAGCATAGAAATATGGCTTCTAGATCTGAATATATAGAATATTTAATCATGGCTCCAAGAATTTATATAGAACATCATAATATGCTGAATATTCAGTGGCTAATAATACATTTTATGTAGCACATGTGTGAACATCAATGGGACTTTCTATCAGGTTTTGCTAAATATTTCTGCAGACCCCTGGTTGAAAACCTTTGGTTTAAGTGGTTAACATGGCACAAAGGTTGGCAACCCAGAGAGGGAGGCAGTGCGAGCCTCTGTTTCACCTGTGATCTCTGTGTGTGGCAGCGGGTACTGTGTGGACTCCCAGCCAGACAGCTGCTGCCGATGAGCGGATCATCGGCCCCCCAACTGCGCGGAATGGTTCTGCCTGTGGAGCCAGAAGATTGGCACAGGGAGCCCTGGAGGAGACCATACCGCGTCACTGGAGGGGTGCTCTTTTACACAGCCAGGCCAAGTGCCCTCTTAAAGTCACCGCGTAAATAGAGCACCGTTCCCTGCCATCCCCACCCGGGCCACCCGCCACGTACCCAGTGTGACGCGGTGTACATCCGCTGCACAGATGGCTGCGGCCTTCAGCCAGGAGCTCCTCATGCTCCACTTCCTGTTCAGCTTGTCGCGTGCAGGTTCTCCCGTCGTGGCCGTCGTGGTGTGTAAACACTCACAAGCCTCTCCATGCGCTTCCCATCCAGTCTGTCTCTCATTTGGGCTCTTAGGTGATCAGCAACACGCCCCTGAACGTTAGCATCAATGCTAATGGCACTGCTATTCCCTGAAAGCCAATCCAGCTGGCTCTCCTATCGCCGAAATGCTTCCCCGGCGCCCTCCCACATCTCCACGAATACCTGCCTGGTATTTATCTTCCTCGTAACTGGTTCAGCACATTCCACCAAGTCAGCGAGGCGCAAGGGTGACCACTGGGCCCATCCATGCGGCTCCCCCTACTGGCTTCTCCAGGCGGAGGAACCCTTGGGGTCAGCTCTGTGTCAGATGAACCGCGGGACCCTGAACGCTGACCTGTGTTGCTTCTGACTCATTTTGATTGCACAGTAGGAACACACACACACACACACACACACACACACTAAAAACACACGTATACTGAAAATGACCTGCAGAACACAGAGGCAAGATGAAGAATTCAGCTTTCAGCGTCACCTAATAGGAGAAGCTATGATTATAACTCTTAATTCTCTAATAGAATAAGCGAAAAATCTAAAATAACATCTAGCTGTCTGTATGTAATGGTGATGCACCTGGCAGTTCACTACACAGGTCAGGGTTTGATCCCACAGGTGTTGGGGCTGGTAAGATGACCCCACTCTCGTACGTAGACCAGTAAAAAGTGTGCAGAAGCTGGTAGGTGACATATTCCTGGAGATTCATACCTTCTGAAGCGCAGGGTGCTGCTCTCTGAGGGAGGGGGGCATGTTCCTTGTGTCCCGTGTCAGAAGAGACTCTTTGTGCAGTTTTCCTGACAGCCTGGTTTGACTTCTGAAGCAGTCAGCCTCACCACTCACTCTAGCCAGCAGCCTGCTTCCATGCACAACCCTGGGTCCAACACTGCACCATGTTCCCAACCTCGCTCTGAGGTCGAGACCAGAGAAACACAGAAACTACTGCCCCCCGAAGGCGGCTCATGTGACCCGCAACACAGACACATCGAGAGAACCTGCTGCCATGATTCTGAATGGAGTAACTGACAGTAAAATCTCCTTGCGCCCATCTGGTCCACAGACCTGGCCCATGCTGTGACCAGCAGCCTACTGGCCTGAGCTAGTTATACCGGCATATGTGTGTCACGTGACAATCCGGTAATGACATTGCTTCTGGAGCACTCCCGCTCCCTGTCTTTCCTTGGACTGCTCCTCATGGCTTTTTTGTTATTATTTCATGCTGCGCTTTTCAATTACGCCGCCACACATCACCACAAGCCGGCAAACTGAATTCCTGAGACGCGGCCTGAGACCCTCGCGGAGGAATCCCCGATTAACATGTAATAACAGACAAATTAGGGAGGAGAGCCAGGGGCGCTGCCTTTAACGAGCCGCTCACCGCCTCTCTCGCCCCCGCTAATAAATCTTACCGTGGCCCCCACTGCATCTGAAATTCTGCTTCCGGCAGGTTTCTGCCAAAAACCATGTTAGAGCACCTCAATTACTGCTGGAATGAGCTTTGGAATGTCCCTGCCACGCTCTGGGACAGGCCGGGGATGTCCTGGGCCATCCATCTGCCTGGGATGGGGTCTGAACGCAGGGAGAGCCATCACTACCCAGCTGATTTATTGGGGTGGGGGTGCGTTCGCTTTGTGCGGGCTGGAGACGGAGTGGTAATTAGAGGCTGGAGGTTCACCCCCCCCGCCCAGGTCCCTCATCTGCTCCTGAGGGCTCTATCAGGTCCACCCCCACCCCATCCACCCTCTGTCCCCGGGGGGGGGGGGGCATGTGAAAGAACCAAACGGCTTCTCGCAGATGTCTCTGCATCCCTCTGCAGTCACACTGAAACGCCGCCATTAATAATCGCACACCTCGACAATCTGTAATTATTTAACAAACATTACAGGGATGAATGCGATAAACACAGGAATTGTCATTTTAATGAGGAGGGAGATACACACAGAAGCCCTTCAAAATGAAAATAAATAGATACAGAGATGAATATCAGACAGATAACAGAGAAAAGCAGCTTGTGAGTGACGTGCCAGGAAGCCATGACAATCATCTCAGTGCCACAGCCTCTGGACACACAGCTGGGGTGGAAAAGCCACCAAAGGCAAAGGAAGTGGAGGGGGGGGGGAAAGGCGGAGACCCCCGTGCCTGGCCAGGCTGGCCGGCTCCCCGCATCTGCGGCTCGTCACCTTAACAAGCCGCGGGCCAAACAAATCACTTGTGATTACGGGATTGTCAGGATTTTAATAGCTGCTATGTGTCTTCCTCAGACGCTGATTTATTTCCAGGTGTTGAGGCTTCCCAGCTGCCCGGGGCCCCCGCGCGTGGTAATTGGTCAGCCGAGGATGGCGGCGCGTCCCGGCGTGAGAGATTGCGTTTGTTTTCGTGCACTTTGAGGGTAGCCCAGGGAAGTTGGGAGGTGGCACTTACGAGCAGCTGGAGTGCTGCGAGGGGGCCGTTAAACTGCAGCGGCGCCTATGAAGTGCGGCTTTATGTGGGGGAAGCGAGGGCGCTCTACCTGGACATGTGGAGGGCTAATTAGCAAGGCCGCAGCGGGACCTGGACTGACCCGGGGCTGGGGGGGGGGGGGGCACATTAAGGGGGGAGCCCGACGTATGCAGCGTTTTCAAGGCGGCCACGTGGGGCCGAGACGTGTGATAAACTTTACACAGCCGTAAAAGGTTACAGCCCAGCTTCTCCGTCTGTGACTGTGGTGAGTAGGGATTTTCTGTGATTGTGGCATGGAGGAATCATCTGTGATGAAGGTGAGGAGGGATCCTTTGTGATCACTGTGCAGAGAATCATCTGTGATCTCGTCAGTGAGAGATTTCCTATGATTGCAAAGAGGAGAGATTGTCTGTGATCACTGTGAGGAGAATCATCTGTGTTCATGGCAATAGGGGACTTTCTCATTATGAAGAGGATAGATTGTTTGTGATTCATGCAATGAGGGATTGTCCGTAATTGAAACAAGGAGGGATCACCGTGTGATCACGGTCAGCAGGGACCACCCATGATTATGGGGAGGAGAAATCAGCTGTGATTCTGGTGAGGAAGGATCATCTGTGATCGCTGTGAGGAGGAACTGTCTGATCACAGAGAGGAGGAATTGTATGTGATCGAAGCAAGGAGGGATCACCTGTAATCACAGTGAGTAGAGATCATCTGTGATTGCGATAAGGAAAGATCTTTGTTCATGGTGAGGGAGGACTTTCTGTGATTGTGAGAATATGGCTATGGTGTGAATCTGTGTGTCACTCTGAAATACAAATGTAATAATGTAACAAGCATAAATCGAAATAATAATAGTCACGATCTTAATCATTATAATAAGAATCACTTACGAGAGCTAATGATTAATGACCACTGATAACTGATTGAGGATTAATTGCTTAATGGCCACTCATTGTCCAGTGGCATCCTATGGTTCTAATCCCACCTCCCAGCCGCTAAAGCTATGAGATCCAAAATAGAACAAACATACCCCTGACCCCTGAGGCCTGGTGCCGGTGGATCCCTTGCTGTTCTTGCTGGGGGTGGGGGACAGTGATTCGTTTAGCAAAGAACAATGCTATGTGCTAGCTGCTAACAGGCTAAGTGGGCTGCCGTCTGCCCGCTCTTTCATGTGTGATTAGTGCTTTGCTGGGTATGGACATGCTCGGCCTATGAGCTGCGTTTGCGCCTTCTCCCCTTACCCCTTGCTTACAACTGGGCTTATTTTGTGCTCCTCTGTTTAAAGTGGAGCTTTACTTAGCCATACAAACTTAATGAAGGAGGGAAGAGGCACGGCAGGATTTGTAAAACAACATAAAATATTGTGATGTTCTTCTTTTTCATATGAAGTGTTAAATGTCTCATTATTATCAGCGAGTGCCATTCCTGTCCAACTATGAGCTTTCATGGAGTTTCTAGGCTGGTTTGACCTCTATAAAGTGAGAATCCTCCAAGCATCCTTGGGGGTCAAAGGTAGCTTTCTCTGTTTAAGGAGCTCATTCATCAGATGGCTGCCTGCTCTGTCAGACAGGGCTGATGCATTATGGGAAGGATGCTGTTCTGGTAGCTCTCCTTGGTTGGCTGTTGTCTGTCGCTAGATCAACTTCATCAATATCCACACATGCAGCCTACTGCTTTTAACGCCATCTGCACACACACACACACACAAACACACACACACGTATCTGCAGCCCGATGCCTACCTACACACACATTCACACACAATGATCACGGCCGATCAATGGAGACACAGCAGGACAGACACTGCAATGCTGACCTGCGGAAAACCTTCCATCTTCCTTTAGCTAGTAAAATCTCCTGCATGTTTTTGTGCATGTGGTGGTTTACGTCACAAATGTTATAATAAACCCAAAATAAAATTACCACAACTATCTGATTTGCTTTCATACCCCATAAAACCAGACAAACTTTAACCAGCATTATGTTACTGCATTGTACATGGGCTCATGGTTCCTACATGCAGTAAGTGCCATGGCTGGCTGGAACTGAAGGCTTTCAGGGTTTTCCTACAACGAGCGCATGCCCTCAGCCCGCATATTTCCGCCTGACGGCCTCTCTCTGTGGCAGAAGCCTCCCAGTGCACAGAAGCCGGAGATGGGGATCGCCACTCTTTGGATGGACTCACCACTGGACAAAGAAGGTGTTGACGTGTTAATGAAATGAGGACCGCTGTGTTTTCAAGGAAATAAAGCAGTTTGAGATTTGGAAGTCCAGATGGAATGGATGGGGTGCGGTGATGGGGGTGTGTGAGAGGCTGTCTGTCCATCAAACTCAGCTTTCGCTTTTGTTGAGTAGTGCATGCGCCCTTGTATCTATCTGTGTCCCGATGTGTGTACAAGCACACCTGTGTTTTCATGTGTCACTGGTCCCCTGTGCAGTACAGTGTGTGCCTGTCCTCTGTATAATTGTGTGTTTTTGCTGTATTATTGTACGCAAATGTGCTTTTTTTCAGACCTGCATCTGTTTCCCGACTAATTATGGGCATATTTACCATAGGACTTAAAAATAAATAATCACAGCATATTACTGACTTAATTGGCACAATTTGGCATCGCCGATAAGTGGTGGGACGCTCTGGCATCTCTGAGGGGCCGGGAAAACCCTCCACAACCCAGTAGGATGAAATACAGAACAATTAAATGCACATTGTTTTAAACTAAATTCCCCACTGGGCTTCTCTAAAGGAGCCATTCGACAATGACATAATTGGTGTTTGTCGTTCCTTAACTGTAACGAAGAAGGAGATCGGCATAAAGTAACTGAAATCATCACTAATTACAATATCATTGTATATAATTACAAAAGGTTCTGATTGTCTCTTAATTTGTATTTGTTTCAGAGAAGAGGAAAGACAATTATGGTAACACGTATTGCAGCATCCGTTGGTCAAGACGATGCACTAAACACATAGACTCATAAATGGACTTTAAAAAGCTAAATTAACCATATCATTGACATTGCAATTTTAGTTTCTTTTTTTTCTGGAGTTTTGTATAACAAAAATCAGCACATATGTCATCACTTTTGTAGTACAAAAAGGAATGAGGAATAATCACACAAATGAACAAAAGCAGGCTTTACCAAGATTTCCAAGGAAGGTTTAATTTGGGACGAAATTGCCGCGTACGTAACTACAGGGAGACCAAATGCCCTGTTCTGAACAGACATCAAGCATTCTGTTACTCTTACCCTATATCCACAATTTATTTCATCAGTCCAAAGTAATATATGTGAAAAAACGTGTTAAATAAATAATACCCAGTGTTGTTCCATTACAAATGGCTGTGCAGGGAAGCAAATGAGAAAGGGCTCTTAACGAGGAGAGGGAGCAAGCACGGCGCTTGTGGTTTGAGATCAGAACCTCAGAAGACTCTGAGAGAAGGGTTTATTGGACGTGAGGGGGCAGAGAGAGCAGCCCGCTCATCGATCCGGGTCACCCCATGCACTCTGTCCAAGTTTCCAAGAGTAAATATTCAGCTTTGAGGTGGGGGCACCCCGGAGCACTGCCCAACTCTGGCTGCGGGTTCCAGCATGGAGCCGTTGTTACGGGAACAATCGATGAGGAGCAGGAAGATGTTCGGACACCGTCCAGGTCCTTCAGGTCCTGCTGACAGACCACCTTGCTCAGGTCAGCCAGCTTAGGGCAGACGAGGAATCGTGGAAGATACCAGTGAAAGATGAAGAGATATAATCAGTGCAGTGACTGCACTGGGGAAAGACTTTGGCCTACAGATAATAAGGAAACCAGCTGAAATCAGATGACAGACAAACATGTGTAAAGCGGCACCATGCTTGTACTAGGAGATAAATTAATGTTGCAGTGTCTTTGGCTGTTTGTCTCATGTCTGACTGTACATATGTTCCCATGACACTCACTAGAGCTATTGAACTGCAAGGGGTTGGATGGATGGATGAATAAATGAGGATGTATGGGTGGGTGGAAAAGAGGATATTTAGTGATAGATGTTAGATGGGTGCATATATGAGTATATGGAGAGGTGGATGGGTGGATGAATGGATGATTGATAGATGGAAGGATAGGTGGATGATGGATAAATGGATGGTGGATCATAGATGGTTGAGGATGGATGGATGGGTAGGTAGAGTGCATATATGTTGGATGGATGGCTATGGATGTATGATGGATCGATGATAGATAGAAGTTAGATGGCTGTACCACTGGATGGATATGTGGATGACTGGATGATTGATTGATGGATGGAAGGAAGATTGACAGATGGATGGATGAACTGACAATATATAAAAAATTGCCAAATACAAATCTGTGCAATGGTCTGAATTTCGAAGTGCGGCCTTCATCCACAACATAAAACCATTCCTCTGCTTCTAAAGGAATGCATTTCTATGGGGGAGGTTTGGGAGGCATCTGCCTACAACTGCAGCTGAAAGAGCAAGACAGAGGGAAAGGCCACGGAGAGAAGCAGGCGGGCAGCTCGGCGTAGGCCGAGAGACACCGCGTGTGAATGTGGATAACCTGTAATTAGAGATGGAGAATGCAGCATGTAATGCAGTTTCCCAAGGAGGAAGAGCGTGATCGGATGTACGGGAAGAAGCTCTCAGAAACGCCAGGGGCTCCGATGAGCTGCAGCAGGTTAATGGGGTTAATGGACGGCCAGGGCGTGTCAGCGGCATGTGAGGGCCGCCTGGAGAGCAGCCGGCGTCAGCACCCGGGCTCGGCGCTGTCCCTGACCAGCACCGCCGCGATCTTGCAGCCCCGCTCTGCCTCTCTGCCTGCTAAACATGTCACACTGCAGATACTGGACCTTTTACGGTCAAATCTTGCTTTTCATGCATTTCTAACGTCCGATTTATAAATCAATGGCACACACCAATATCCCTTTATGTTAAAGAACATCCTCATTAGCGAGTGAGACGCAGTGCGCTGGGCAGAGGGGCTTAGAGCCAGTGTGGTGCCGGGTCCGGACGTGGCTGTGGATCGGCGGGGACTCCAAGCTGGCCTCCTTCAGGTTACCCAGCAGGGGGGGGGGGGCCGGGCGC
>JABFEB020000008.1:4689540-4705758 GCA_019775895.2 Stomatorhinus ivindoensis | reverse complement strand
AACAAGTGTTCAATAAAACTCAGCCTTGTGAATTTTGGAAATTGTTCTTTTGTTCATTGAGCTACTGATTAACTTTATACTTTTTAAAAGGGGTGTACTCATTTATGATGAGCACTGTAATATTTATGCAGACACTCTAAGACAGGGTTCTTCAAATCTGGACCTCGATTCGAAATCCAGGCCTTGTTTTCAGTTCTTCCAGGTAGATAGTTTAATAATTACTGATTCTGATTGGTCAGGGGCTTCACACCTGACTGACAGGTAAAGGAAGGCTGGAAAACCAGCAGGGCTTGGACCTCGAGGACCCTGATAACCCTGCTGTAAAACAACTCAAATGAATAAACATATTAAAAAACAAACTCATATGTTTGGGAATATACGATACACTCGCAATGTTTTTCTGATTACTCATTCATTTGACCTGTTACGTAAAGCCAAGGACTTCTTTCCATTTGCAAGCTTTTTGTCAGTTCCTTAACCTGTATGCCCCCTACTGACATGACTGTGTAATGAACCATCATTGGCTAGATGTCATTAATCAAATGCTGCTAATCAGACAGCATTCATCACACATTTGATGCAACAGTCTGCCTCATTCTCCCATAATGCACGCCAGTAGGGATATCAGGCATGACAGTGCAGTATTCATGCCATTGAGCTGTATGATGTTTGATTAATTATACAGCAGATCACCGATTTAATCATGATAATGACCTTAGAAATATTTTAACTCAAGTAGAACAACTTCAGCTTCAAGTGAACTCCACTTTAAACAAAAGAGAGCGAGTTTTTGTGATTATTGTGAGAAGGGCTTTAAGCCTAACTAGAGAAGCTAAGAGCTAGCCACTCCAGAGTACTACAGAATATAATGACAACAAATCCCAACAAAATAAACAAAAACTTCAACTTTTCACAAGTGTTTTAACATTCATTGTTCAGCTGGTCTTATGACTGGCCTCAGACGGTGATTACGTGTCCATAGGTTCTCTCTGGATATGTTTAGCTAGGCTATTTAGCTTGCTGTGACAAAGCTTTTAATAACTCATATTCACAGATTTATAATGACCAGCATCACAGGCCTGAAACGGATCAGGAGGCGGAGGGATGTCATGCGAACCGAGGCCTCGGTACATGGTGTGATAGTGTGAAAGGAAATGTTTTTATATCCATGCATCTTGATGAAACACCATGCATTTTATGCAGGCAGTATGTCTCCTGTTGGGACTGTATTATGAATAGAGTGGCTGTTCAAAGGGTAATAAAACAATAGTCGCAACATAGCATGACCTCATGTGTGATGATGCTTTATAACGGCACGACACAGACTCCATCCGGCCAATGAGAAAGCAGGAATAACATCCATTTCCTCTGTATTCCACCGATTTATTTCCTGCCAATCCTGTCTTATGCTCGGCTGACTGCCCCACCCTCGCGAACGTGCCAGGAAGGCAGGGGGCAGTGGGCGTGTGCTCCTCGCATTCACACCCCTACCAATTTACTGCTCTCTTGCGGTGCGAGTCACTGGCCCCCGGGCAGCAGAGTTAGCCCTGTTTGCAGGGGCAGCACCGTCCTCTCTGCGAGTAACTGGCAGCTCGCTGCACCTCGCATGACTCTCGTAGGCGCCGATGGAGCAGCCAGCCAAAAGACGGCGGCCAAAATGAGCGAGCCAGGACGGCACGAACACAGCGTGGCACGCAATCAACAAGGGTCTGCAACCGCGCGCAATAAATCTGGGATCCATCCTCTATGAGTAATTCCTCCCGGTTTGCACCATTTTATGGACGCTAAAACCATTGTCAGAGGTGTGTACTTTGGCTGGTTCTCAAGGGTCGCATTCAGGACTGAAACACCTCCTTCCTCCTGGCCCTGCAGCCACACGTTGTCCATCTGTAGAAGCCTCTCGTTCCAGGAGGCCAGCCCTGCCATCAAGGAGATGAAGCTCATCAGAACGTGTTGTGGCTCTCAATCAGAGGTCAGCCACCTGCCCTGATACACAGACAGATATTCCCTTGATGCATCTCTGCCATATCCTGCCCTGCTAGGGAAACACGCTCTTCTCCAGCGATGCCCTCTTCCAGACATTTGAGACGGTCGTTTGAGGCACATTACACTCACTTTAACGCATCAAACCTATGAAGACTCTCACATTCCTCCCATCTTCATTTTTTGGCCCCTTTCCAGGTACCCTCCCATCAGGAAAAAAATCACCTTCCACAAACTTATACGATCGGCATTTTAATTTGTCCTCTATGATCTTCAATTAAAAAAAATTTTTTTTTTTGCTCGATTTCTTAAATTCTGGGATGTGGGTCTGATGACATCGACAGTAGCACATTTCATCTGTGCCCAAAAACAACAAAAGAACAGCCTCACTCCCCCTCCGTTTCCATGGCACCCAATAAAATAGTCACTTCACACGCCATTAGAAGCTCTCGTGTACATCGACATGCCCTTACAAAGCTGGAGTAACGCACTGTTAAAAGAAGGTAGTGTTAAGGCTGGTAAGGACGGCTGCTTGCCAAGTCGGCTGCCAAGCCGATCTGCTAAATGTAAAGAGATTACCGCATTTGTGTGAGCACGACTGAGGTATGTAGGTTGACTGCTTGCACATGTGTGCAATTAAAATCGAATTCTGAGATGTGCCAAGTCAAAGTGTCATGGATTCTCCTTGACACTCCTCCCACGTGTGCTGGGCGCTTGCCAGGCCAGCCGGGCCCAGTTTGATCTTCCACAGTGTAACGTCTGACACAGAGCTGCCCCGCGTCCCTCGCCGTCCATCAGGCGGGCCACTCGCCGCCCCGGCTCACACGGCCCCACTGAACTGCTCTCACGTCTCCTACATCTTCTACATGACAAAATTCACGCCTCGGAACCCCCAAAAAGCTGCATTCTCTCCAGTTCAAGTTACTTCAGCTGCTAAAATAAAGAATAAAAAATAAAAAAATCGAGCATGAAGACCACAAGGGGTACGTTGAGGATGGTGCTTTCGTTAAACTGAACTTGTAGCTGATCCGTCATATGAAAGATTCTGAACAGCTACCGAGATGTTAAAGTGAAGGATAATGGCACACTGCTGAAAATGCCAGTGTAAGCAACACAAAGACAAAAGAAGGAATTTATAACCTTTATAGTACGTATTACCTGAAGGCTGACAAAAGTTGTAATATTACACAATGAAAAATTTTCATGCCTGTATGATCTTATGAACATGACTGTGTCTGTAAAACTTTGTGAAGTAAGAGGTTATAAGTTTTTTTTGCATGTGTTATAATGCCTCATGCCTTCATAGGTAGTGAAATATATATTTTTTTGTTTACATTTGCAAGTCCCTGAACTGGCACAGCACACCAAAAAAAAATGTAGAAATTGAAACACAGATAACACGATAACATGACACGATAAATCCACAGCCGCTGGGCCTTTGTCCCGTCGTCCTTTAGCACAGGACCCAGTGCGTGAATGGGGAGCAGTTAGGGCTTGTCATTCACGGGCCATCACACTGAATGGCGCCACTATCGGTGCGGTGGCACCAGGGGACAGCGAGCGTTCGAACACAAGGAGCGAGGTCCTGGGAAAGTGAAAGGAAGATGCATTCACTGAGGCTCAAAGTGCAACTTGGACTCAGACACCCAAAACGGGCAGCTAAGTCATTTTTCTGTGCATTCTGTACTTTTTTAAGGCAGATAATAAGCCTGCGAACACACAGCCCTCGAGCTGAAAGACGCCAGTCACGGGGCTTGGTAGCTAATGAATATCCCTTTCAGCGTTGGCCTCATCAATCGTCAAATATTTGAGTGTGTGAAGTGGTGTGCTGAGGTGCAAAGACGGATATTTGAAGGGATTTTAAGTAATTTGAGCAATTACATGCTTAACTGGCTCAAGATAATCTGTTATCCTGGGCCCTCTCTCTCTCTCTCTCCCCTCCCCTCTCTCTCCCCTCCTCCTCCTCCTCCTCCTCCCTCCCCTCATCCTCCCTTACATGCCATAGAAGAAGGGATGCTTAGAGCAGCACAAAGCTCCAGCCTGAATGGAAGAAAGGCAGCAGAGAAATTAATTGCCGCTAACAAACAGCGGGAAAGCTAACGGGCTTTGAATGTCACTCAGTTACCTACCAGAAGCGGGTGATGAAGGTCTGTAGAGGTGTTTGCCAGATGGGCGTGTGGCTATT
Organism: Stomatorhinus ivindoensis; assembly: GCA_019775895.2. Classification (NCBI taxonomy): domain Eukaryota; kingdom Metazoa; phylum Chordata; class Actinopteri; order Osteoglossiformes; family Mormyridae; genus Stomatorhinus; species Stomatorhinus ivindoensis. The sequence continues at coordinate 4,701,590 of JABFEB020000008.1, read as the reverse complement.
TGATCTGAGCTAATACAATAAATCTCATCAACCTAATTTAACACCATCAAGCTCCACACACACACACACACACACACACACACACACGCACATACACACAATCTATTCATGTGCAACTATACAGATCGTAAATATTCATTAATATAAAAAAAATTTTGTTTAAAATGTAAACAGCTTCTGTGTTCATATTGGTGTCACTTGGCAAGTGGGATTGTATCAAGTTTGCAGCAGAATCTTCTCTTCGTTCTTTGACCCAGTTCATGAGCTGGCAAAATAAGTGTGGCCATTAAAGCTACGTGCCGACCAATCGCAGCGCTCCCAGCCGGAAGACCCCTCCGCCGCATGCATATGGAGCAGTACCATATATCCCGCTTCTCAACTTATGACTCCATAAATATCAAGTTGAAGTTCACGCTGAGCAGTTTGTTTTCCCCAGGCAAGTTGCAGCACGCGAGAAAAAGCTCTCTGACGCCGGAGTCCGCCGTGGGAGGCTTGGATGGCGGGCCGGGCGACGGCGGGGATCAGCTTCCAAGGAAGAGTCGTCCCCCATTCCTGCTTCCTGCCGCCACGTCCACATGTCATGCCTCTGTCTGCCGTCCTTCACGCCAAACGCTACGTGGCTCAAGGCCAGATCCGCTTCCAGGAAAGGCTGGACTGCACCGTGATGTCACGCCCAATGGCGGTGACGCTGGGAACGCCTGGCCCGATGTCAGCACTGACCTTTACAGATGTTCGCGTTCCCACACAGTCCTTCACACACCAGCCCTTTATAAATGATGAATCATGACTTATTCATCGCATCTAGAAACAAGATATATCAAATCCAGCCCTTCTGTTAGGTATTTTGTTTCACTGTGATTTGGAATGTAAAATACAGAAAATTAGAATCTGACAGAAACCATGAAGAGAGAAGCAGAGGGATGACATCTCCAGCATCTGCTCAATCATAACATCTGGATCGAGTGAAACTGCTTGAAACCTCCAAGATAGGTGAAGCAGCCAGTCATCGGGCAATCAGGACAGTGCAAGTCAGAGACTTGAACTGGAATCTCAGGTCCATGGTCATATTGCTAGGCTGAAAGTGGCTGTAGTACCATTCAAAGAGGTGTGGTCATTGATTTTGAGGTTTTTACACAAGTCAACTTGTTGTCAAGCTGGGAGGCACGCTCTCAAAGACCAGAACCAAACCCCCAGCAATGAGGACGAGTCGAAAACACCTTTGACGTTTGATCTGCCCAGGTTTTTATGGTCCGACTCTCAGATGGGCCGGTAGACACTTTTGGCAAGGCAAATGGTGTGAAGGAGCCATGTAAGGAGGTGTTTGATGGGGGGGGGGGAGGTCTCAGTGGTGTAGATGTGATAGAAAATGCAAGCAGAGGTAGCAAGCAATTTGGCACAAAGTAAAAACAGCAGCTCGGCCAAAACGAGCTGCATGAGGCCCCAGAGGAGAAGCCAAGAGGAGAGGCCGCAGGTGAAGCCACCTCAGATGGTTTAGCAGGTGCTAGAGGATAATAACAAACTTCCAGGCCACACATCCATCTCACAAAGATTTGAAACACACACGTCTGTCCTTGGTGGTTCTGAAATACTGTGCCGCTGGTCAGGTGACAGGAAACAGGAAGTGAGAGAGTCCAGGGAGTGTCAGGCAATATCACTGGCAGCCATACTGGAACAATCAGCAAGACTTTCCGTCTAATTTAGGTCACATTTTTAGCTTAGGTGTCCTGATAGTTTCTTAGGAAATCTGTTATTTTACTATTCTGTGGAGAATGGCATTGTTGAACCTCCAACTGTGTCTTATGGATAGTCAGTCACCTGAGATGCTCTTGATTACATTCCATCAGTTTAGAAGTTTAGACTCATTGGTCTGAGTGACATATAGTTATTATTGCTTTTATTAAAACTGATGACGCACTGGTATTTGACTCGACTCAGAACAGAAGATCACTGACAGATAAACTGTGTAGGACATTCAGCCATTTCTGTTAGCACATATCTTCAGAGGACAATGTACCACATTCCAAGATCTTGCGAAGCTTGCCAGAAGGTCTAGCTGCGCTTGCAAGGCAACACACTGCAGAAATATAACACAGAGCAGTTAGTTCCTCAGCATGTTCCTGACCAAAGTGTGCCACAACACACATGATAACATCCCACAGAAAATCAGGCCTTGCAATTTCATAGTCTTTCTGAAAGGCAACTATAGTGCCATTTCTGAATTGGTTAAGGAGTTGATTTGGATCGATTAAGTATACACTGATTACTAGATACTTGTTTCAAATCAATGAAGTATGCACTGATTAGTAGATACTTGTTTAAAATCAATTAAGCATACACTGATTAGTTGATACTTATTTTAGTGGTTGATACTTATTTGTGGTTGAACTGACACTTTAAAGGCATCCTGAAGTTTTATACTTGAGAGCATTTAGCGGGCAGGAATTACTTCATCGTTTGGTCCTTCAGAAAAGCCCTTAACCCCCAGTTGCTCCAGGGACTAGCTGACCCTGCCTTCAGTTTTGCGTTGCTTTGGATAAAAGTCTTGGCTAAATAAAGAAATTGTAACTGAAATTGTAATGATAACACTGCTGATGGTATCTCTCTCAAATGTTTCTCCAGTGGAAAGTCTCAAAGTGACTCGTGTGAGCTCTTTAAAAACAAGTTAATGCTCTCCTAAATATATGCTTGCTTGCTGATAGGAGAATTCTCTGAACCATCACTTCATTATAGTGTATATGAAGCAGTTTCTAGTGAATATTAGCCATGATTTCCCCTGTTCTGTTTCCTAAATGGTGCCAAACACTCTCTGTCCCTTCCCCGCCCCCAGGGCTATACTTGACCCATAGCCATGCCCACCCCCCCCCCACCCCCTTCTCTCATGTTAGAATGTCTGACGTTCCAGAGCTGGGACCTGGACCTACCGTTGCCGTATGGTGACCTTGACCTGAACCTAACCCCATCCAGAGCTCCAGAGCCGCATCTGTTCACTCTCCAAGGACACTGATGTGGACTCAGAATCTCCCTTTGTTTTCCATGGAATAGTCAGCGCAAGGTTGCCATTATGTGGAACTCCATCCTAGGGAGACTGGTGCATTGACAGTGCAATTAATAACTGACAGAAGGCAGCACAGGCTAACCCTATAAATTATAAGCTGTAAATTCAGTATAATAACCAGGATAGACTGAAATCACCTGACAGAGTTTAGGATGCTAATCAGTTTTGATAGGTCACAAAATGCAAGGTTCATTTTGAATGTGTGTCAGTTTTTTCTTACGGTGGATAGCGATGTAAATGCTATATAATCATCATTAACTGGTAGATCCTTTAAGCCCTGTTCATGATCATTGTTATCTTCAGTCCGACACCACAACACGACGGAAGGCAGCACAATCAGCAAATGTGTTCTGCAGCACTAGCCCTCTTCCTGAATCTCATAAGCTCGGCCAGTGCTGGTCCACCTGCTGTTTTCCCCCAAAATGAATATCCTTCTTGCTTCTTAAGCTAGGGGCTTGAAATTTCTCAAGCCAATGTGACCTTCCGGAAACCCTCCTAGATTAGAAGCACAGCATGGAAAATTGTAGTCTTGCGGCAGTCCATAAATCACATCTAGCAATTTTTCTATAAAGGGGTATGTAAATACTAGTGTACTATCTGGGTAAACAACAGTAACCTTGCACAAATGGCTTGAAAATTGAAGAAAAGCACCTTATTTTTCTGCTGAAATTGCTTTTGAAGGCAGCACCGGGGCCAGGATGCAGAAGGCCTGAGATGTGTGTGCTCAGGGACAGAAAATAGGCTCAGGATAACTATACTTCAGACAGCTTTCCCACGCGGCCGGCGCCGCGCTGTGATCAAAGATATCATCGGTGCACATTACTCCCTCCTCTGCCCTCCCCCAGCGGACCTGTGAGCATGTGGATTTCAGGTGTCACAGACATTATGGTATGTGTCTCAGAGTGGGCATGCAGGCCTGGGGCTCGCATCTTGCATTGCGGCTGGATAATGTCAGATGCAGCCACGTCACACCTTAAGAACACCTCATCCTCGAGAAGACGAAGCCGACATTTCAGAAGAGGCAGGCAAAGCGGCATGGGTAAGGAGAAGCCCGGACCCACCTCGCATCACATGACCACACAAGGCGACCCAGTGTCCCTTACAAAGGCTTCCTAGCTGTGCTCTATATCCCTGTCATGCAATGGTGTGTGGCGCAAACTCGGTTCTGACCGTCCAGGACACCACAGAGTGACTGTGATTTTCAGGTTTTTACCCTTTGACCTATTTTGTTATGTACAGTAGTTGTAACCATGCATTAGATATCTGGACGTTTGTGAAAAGTAAATATGAAATGGTCACGAGTTCGTTTAAGGATATTTCCCTGAGCAAACTTTGTTAAGATCTTCCATCTAGACTTAAGAAAATATAAAGTCACAAGATAAGAGAACAAGAACATTACAAATATTAAAAACACCAGAAATACTTTTTAAATGAAGAAAACCATTCGCATCCAGGCGAGCCAATCAGATTTCGCTCGTTGTTTGCACAGCTGCATAGCAGGAACAATTGGATGGAGAGCGTCTCGATGTCCGCCGGGGGTCCCGTCTACGGATGGGTCCTGTTCAAGGCCCATACACTGTCAATGGTTCTGGTTAATTTATACTTTAATTAAGATGATCCTCTGGCAATGTGAATCCTAGAGTGACCCCATGGCTGGTTTGAAAAGGGTCTAACAGCTATACATACATACGACGCTGCTTTCGGTATTAGCGTTGTCATTATTATCGTTATTGCGATGGGGGCGGGGCTCCCTGATCTGCTGCCCAGCTCCCTGGCTGTCTGGCGGGTCCAGCTTGAATCCGTTTGGCAGGCGCGCCCTTCATCTGGTCAGCATGTTAACCGAAGGCATCCTCCAGCCAGCCCGTGCATCCTGTAGCTACTCGGAGACCACGTTCCCCTTCCCATCGCACCGCGTTCCAGAGCAAATGGCTCCTCCGCACTGTTGCCGCTCACAGAACACTCTGCTCATACCTGTGTCCGTAGTCTTCTCCGGTTTCTCAGGAAGTGAGCGTGATGGGCAAGCGTCTCGTCTTCCTCTTACCTCTCTGGCACCCTGGCGACACCAATGGGGACTAGCGATCTGCTGCACTTGTCATATGACTTGTCAACTGATATACCGAGGGAAAGTTCAACTCAGGATGTGCTCCTTGGTCTGTCTGACATGCCACAAGCCCCCCCCCCCCCCCCCCCGGCATGGAATTGTAGCAGAGAATTGCTGAAAGCCCCATCCCACTTAAACAATGTCAAACATGTGCTTGATTTGCCGTCTTCTTTAGAAGCGACAGATTAAAGTTTATAGATTTAAATACCAGCTGCTCTCAAGCTCACTTTCGGGGCAATAACACAATTCTCTCCATTTCAGTTCAGAAAGCCCCCTTTATATTAAGCTGAGTGTGGTTCCGCCTGATGTCGACCACCAGGTTGTGTCTATGCTGGATTCCATGGATAAGAATTCTGCAGGGTGCAGTGTGCAACACAGCCTCTAGGGGAGCCGAGCCAGGGATGAAGCATTGTCAGAATCCCTGTTTTGATTTGGCGCTTTTCGTTCACTATCTGTTCTGAAACACATTTACCGGGATACACAAAAAAAATTATATTAAGCACCAATTTAAAAAAAAAAAAAAAATTCTGCCATTTATAAAACATTTTGGAGAGTGACAGATAGGTGGCGCTCTTTTGTTTAGATTTCATAATAAAGCACTCAGGAGAATGACACATTCATAAAAGACGGAGTACCCTGGTTTGGTAGACAAAGTTTCAAAAAGGTAGAATGTGTACCTTGTAACTGCAGATCGAGAGGAGACCACGCTGTATTACTGTGGTGCTGTATGGCCCTTCTGGACAAGCCTCACAATGACACGTATGACAGCAGACACCCATTCACCACTGGCAGCGTAGTTAATATTAACGTCCCCGGCAGTAGTGAGACTGGGGAGGTGGTGCGATTCTGCACCCGGCTGGACGTGTTAATCGAAGGGCCCGGTCACGCTGAAAGGCTGAGGTCACATCCACATAGACGCTGGCAACCCGGGGTCAAAGTCACCCCCAGGCCACACAGTAATGGTTGATCACTGGGAGCAACTTGACGTATTGTGGCTCCCAAGGGTCCCGCAGGGGTCTCAGGGTCTGAGCTACAACCTCTTTGACCTTGACCCGATACAACATCTCCCAGTAATAACACTGACACCACTTATTAACTTATCCTCTGTGTAATGGGCGATAATTTAGCTTTCTAACACAGTTGACCATGAAATTAGGGTGTGCGTTTCTGCTAGGCTATTGCCACCAGTCCGATTTCTCTACCAAAGTACCCTTGGTGACCTAATATATAGTCTAAATTTAGAGTTCATGTTCCTCTGTAAACAATGCCATATATGTCAAACACAAGCACAAATATGTCACGCACGACCACTGATCAGAACCCCAGCTCTGCTGTCACCTTCCGCGTCTGTCACCATCCGCTGGGAACTTTCTTGCAGTAACTGACCGGCCCCTGAAAGCTGTAGGGCCTCAAATAGAGTGCTTGAACCAGCTTCATGTATCAGCCACTAGGAGCTGCTGTAACACAGCGGGCCTTAAACCCCACAGAGATGCACCTGAGAGGCTCCTGTTAGATTATTTACCTCTGGCAGATCATTTAGAGATGGTGGACAATGGTGTTTAGGGAGCCTTTCAGCCCTGAGTCTTTGTTTATCTGCTATAACTGCCTTTCCCTTACTGACCTAACCAGGCAAAAATGAGTTTGTACTGCACAGGGACTATTTACGAATAACTGTGGATCAACCGTCCCCTCCCCATTACACAGTAATAAAACTGAAAGAACTGAAATCACAGGAAAAATGAGATACTGAGCAGTGTGTTGGGCCCAGTTATTCTGCGTTTTAGCGAACGGCTAAGCGGTGAAACAGAAGCTTGGTGTTACATTAAAAAACTCACGGTAAAATGGGAACGGTGTCTAAGCCGGTCCAGACACTGGACAATAATGTCCAACTGGACGTTTTCTCCAAGACTAGAAAGCTCTGAAGGTTCGAGGGTGACGGGGATAGGGTCAGCCTGTTTGCGTGAGGCTAATGATATGCGATCCCCTTAAGTCTTGAGTAGTCAGACCCAAGGTCGTCCATTAGCGCCCGTGCCCAGCGTTTCGGAGAGGCTTGCCGTAAATTTACCGCTCACCTCTGACCCGTATTAATACGCGCTGACCCGACTAAACAGCGGGGAAGCTTACGACCATTATTAACAAGGCGCAGGCAATAGGAGTCATCTATTTACATCAGTATCATCGCTGCTCCAGTCTATGTGAGGCCGTGTGTATATCTCAGCCTGGTTAATTGTATTACCATTGCGGTGAAGAGGGCAGAGACGCTGTTTTTGGGAATTTCATACACATGCATTAAGATTTTATTACAAGATTGTCAGATGCAGCTGAATGATAGTAAAAGTGCCATTTGCGTCTGTTAGACTTAAATTTCTAAATTGCATTTTATGTTTTTTTCAAAAGAGGTTTGAAACAAAAAAAATCATTTTTGGAAAATATCTATTTAATATTTATGGCCAATTAATAGAAGGATCACTAGTAAATACACCTGTGAAAAAGAGTACAAGTTAACATAAATGTGTGTTTAACAGGCATGGATTGTGAACATTAATCAGACGCTTTATTATCTGCTGTTTGGAGACACATGACTTTAAGGGGATCTTTAAGCAAAGGGAGGGTGCAAGACTATACGGGAATAAATGTCATGTAATCTCAGGTGCCTGTTAAACAAGGCCTTCCCATAATCCCTCAGTCAACCTTTCCCTGGTGGCAGCGCTGTGTGTCATAAGTAGAAATGACGATGACAGTGTGTTGACAGCAGTGAAGGCATTCCCGATGACATCATGTCCTATGAAAGTGACACTCTAATGAATCTAGTAACACCTGAACTTTTCTGGGAGGTGGACCTTTGACTGGGCCCGGCTTCTGGGTGTCACTAATGACAGACCCTGGAGACTCAATGGTGGCCTCACCTCTGCTGGGCCTAACGACCTGCTGCTGGTGGGCTTTACGTCCTCGAAGACGTCCCCGATTAGGCGTCAAGCAACCTGAAAAAGCCCCATTTTTCTGTCATCTCCCTCTTTTGTTTGAAGCCCGGTGATATCATACAGGCCCGAAACCGCTCAGTGTGCCGTAAACGGGAGAGCGAGCCTTGTTTTGTTCGTACGTTTGTGAGCACACGCCAGGGCTGTTTCACAGACAAAGAACATTCTTTCTGCACTACAGAAGTAATTAGTTCAGGTTAGACTGACCTACATGCAGACACCAGCTCATTCACGGCGGCTACTTTTAAGCAAGGTAATACATGCACCTTTTACTAGATTCGGGTCTTTTTCTTAGAAATTTGCAATGCTTATCAAACTCCGGGGCTTTGTAAACGATAGTCTTGCATTGAGGTCCCTCTGTATTTTTTGCCGAATCTGAACTGTGCTACCCGTCCGGCAAATCACGAGGGCATCCCATTTGCAGGTGGAAGGATACCGGTCTGCACAGCCGTGCCACTGCCCCGAGATCGTGGCCCCAATGAGGCCCGGCCGGCCCCGCCTTTGTGAGGCCTGATCCCAGCTGGCTCAGCCTATTCTGATCCGTGCACATTCAGGCTGCCTTTCACAAAAGCGATTCAACAAAAATAATCAAAGTTCACGCCTCTAGGTAGACCCCTCCCTCATCTCCCTCCACTCCTCCTGGAATTAGAAGAAAAGGTGGGGAGTTAAAATGCCTTCACAAGTAAAAAATATAAGGAAGAAAGCCAGGTAATTACAAATTAAAAAAGAATATCTTGTACAGGGCTGTAATCTTTCAGCATACAAAAATAGGTGTGGTTCTGATGCAATTTCTGTTTTTCTAATTAAACTAATGGGAGCATAATTTTTAAAATCCATTACATATGTCACCTACTTTGGAATTTGCGCCTTTTGTTTTTCCTCGGGAAGCCTGAAGACCTGGGGGGTCGCGGCATCCTGACGCCACGAGAGAGTAGCAGCGGACCCTGGACTGCAGGTCAGGGGCGGCTCAGAGGCCGTGTCAGAGTCTGCGCTCTAGGGACATGCAGACAGATCCGCGGGCGATCTCCCAAGGCCTGGCGGACGGAGGAACCCGACGACTCACAGCAATGAACACAGAGACAGAGAGCGCTTTTATCCCCGGAGAGTTCCGGAAAGAGAGAAGTCTGGAAGGAAGCCAGGATGCCTAGAGGAAAAAAAAAACAAATTGAGTCTGAGGCTTACAGTGCCACTGGCCACTTTAATCTATTGTGCTGAAGACAATGCTGGACAGGCACTGGGGTCTGTGACGCAGAAAATAATCGCTTTATTTTTCCTGGCAATGGGGTTTAAATGAAGTTTTATTTAAAGATGGACAAAACATACAAGCACTTGTACTGAGGTGTAATCGGGATGGTAATACGCTGTGTTGTGCCAGGTTCCCGCCACGGAGCCTCAGCCAGCCAACAGGGGGCGCTATGTCCTCCAGCTGACCAGCACACTTCATTATGGCCGTGGGCTCCACCAATCAGATGCCTCGGTTTGTGCTGAAAGCCTCTGCTCTTGCATGGGGTCTCACTGAGCCAGAGGCCACTGCCCATCTGAAAGGTTAGCGTTAGCGCTAAAGGCGTGCTCGGTGTCACATGTATCCATTTACCCTGACTGCAGGCGATCTGGTTTAACGTGCTTTTAAAAAGTTAGCCATCCGATTGGATGACGTACGGCAGCAGACAAAGGCGACCTCTCGTCTTCTCCGTGAACATCCACGTGAGAAGAGGGATCTTCTTAAGGCATTGTACCAGCAAGCGAATTGGGGGGGTGGGGTGGCAACGATTCTAAAACACAAAATATCTAATATTTTAATATTACTAATATACATCATTATTAATTAAAATAAATATAGAAATATATGTAAAAAATAAATATATAAATTATATTAAATAGTAAAACCCTAATGATATATATCTTGTTGCATTTTAATAGATCCCCGCAAACCCTTTTTGTGGTGCGTGATAAAGAGGCTGCCTGCCACACCACAGAATTGTTAATACAGCATTAATACTCTGGAGAGTATTGTACGCTGTGAGCAGGTGCCACCGCGCTCCTTAAAGGTACAGTATTATTAAGGGACACAAAGCCAGCGTCTCAGGGAGATTTTATCTTCTCCCTGCTTTTCAGACAGTGCCCCCCCCCCCAGTGTAATTTTGTCAGAAGTTGAAAATGTCTTGATTGAGTTGCGGAGCTGCCGAGAGCGGCTCCTCCCTGCTGCGCTAATGTGAACGGGGCCCCCCACTGGGCCGGCGGAGAATAGCACCTCGCAATGGCCGTGATGTGGCTGCCTTTTATTTATGCTGTTGCCTGCGTGAATGGCCATTAGTGTCCAAACATCTCAGCGCTCCGCTGAGGCCGCACACAGAAGACAGCTGAGATTCTGAGAGGAAGGACGCTGCTGAGATGCAGGAGGAGCAGTGGTGTCTAACAGAGAGGGATACGGGGGGGGGGCACCCTGAAACACCCTGAAATCACGTATGTTCAAACTGCAGTATATTTCCAGTCTTTACTGATCCTGAGTTACTCGCAATTTCAAAAAGACACTGAAGGAGAGAAAGACGATGGCTGGTCTTCCCAGCTCTATCAGGCAGGCCCCACCTGCAGAATCCTCAGTCCGACGTGGACACCCCCTCGCTGACGCCCCAAATGCTTTCAGATCTTCCTCCTTCGAGTAAAACCTCCACATACATTCTGTCCCTTTGCTATATTTAGCAAGCATTCTCGGCCCCATTTTCTGCAAGCAGTGGGACTGTCTGTGATCCACCTGGGAGCCTCTGTGAACCCCCCTGCCCCCCCCCCATCGACGGGCTGTGGGAGGGTCGAGCAACTCGACTTAATGGGTCAGCCGGCTGTTCCATCCCTGCTCCGGAGGGGTGGCATAGAGCCTGTAGGCCCCCCCATTACAGTCTGACCTCTGCTCTGCGTCGGTCAGCTCCAGTGCCTGCCCCATCTCCGCATCACCATTACCCAGGATTACTGATCTATTGTGTCCACTCTGGGAATGGACACCGTGGAGAAAGGAGCACGTTTAAGTGCTAAAGACCCCCATCCTTCCAAAGATACTCTATATAAATGCATGAAAGCCACTCCCGGCCACCAGCATGTGACATGAAAGCTTTGGGTCTTTTTGGTACTTGAAGGGATTCCTTCAGTCCTAAAAGCCACAGAGGGAATTTAAAGCAGCCCTCCGTTTCGTCACTACAAGCCAAACGTGTGCTGGGGCCGGTCGCCGACACGCTGACGGTCGACCGCCGCCTGCCACCCGGAACTAGCGGAAGTATACGGGCTGTCGGGAACTTTGAGAGCGTGGCAGGAAGAGGCCATTAGCTTAGCCCTGCAAGTGGAATTAATTGGCTACACAGACCTTTCCCATATAATGGCTCTGGTCATCGTTCAGGGTATGTGGCACCAGTGAGATATTATACATATTTTATGAACAATATTCTCCTTCACTTGGTGGAGGACAGCAGTTGCTGGGTGCTCTCCTGGGATTATTAATTCCATCTTGGTAACCCATTACTCTTCACCTGGACCTTGTCTTGGGATTGATGTTTGCCATTAGTGTAGTTTACACAGAGTCTATGTTCGATTGCTCCTGGTAGAGGAGTAGTGTTAATACTGTGCTGTCCTCTTACAGCCTGGCACAAATACATCCTCCTGTAAAGCTGGGGATAGCCCTCCGGACTTCCAGAACCATCTCAGGCCTATAGAAGTGGGCAGCCTTCTGATTTCAATCCACCCGTGCAATTGCGATCGATAAACTCTGAAGCACCTCATGAGCTACAAGTGAGAGAGAGAGTGCCGCTGAACATCAGCTTGTGATGTCCATACTTTCCATCGACGTTTGGAGATGTGATGTCCATACTTTCCATCGACGTTTGGAGATGTGATGTCCATACTTTCCATCGACGTTTGGAGATGTGATGTC
>JABFEB020000008.1:4657760-4672272 GCA_019775895.2 Stomatorhinus ivindoensis | reverse complement strand
ACGCGTGAATGGGACGCTCTCGGGGGGTGGGGGGGGGTGTGGGGGGTGGAGGTCCCACGGGGGTGAAGAGCAGGCCGCTTTGTAGGACACATCTCTAGGGTCAGGCCTCAGCTGCCTGGGCGGCTGAAAGGCGCAGTGGCAAAACTCGACAGGCTCCAAGAATAACCAATTGAATCCCATCAAATTAAGGCGTCCCGTGTAGGGCCCGTGGTAGGTCTGGTCCACCTTCGCCAATGCGGACATTCTACGCACAGGAACTTTGCTCTTTGGATGGTTACTCTGCATCTGAGTCCTCCCGTCTGACTGCGTACACTAACGTTTTCATTTTTATTTTTGTTTCATGCGGTTATACTGCAAATACAACTAGTCTCCTAAGGTAGGACCCTTTTTTGGAGGGGGGTGGGAGGGTAGTATCGGGTAATCATTCCCATTGAAATAATGCCTTTGCACAATAATATGAATCACCATGTAAATTCTCTATACTGTTTCATCTTGGTCTAGGTAAAAAAAATTAACATTTATTTACACCCAACTGCCTTTCCTGTTCATGTTTTTAAAAATAATAATAAAAAGATTGACTGTATGTTGTAACAGTCTGGTTATTATGAAATGTCAGAAATGTGACATGTCTTTGTTGTTAACTAACTAGTGGTCTCTGGGAGAATTTATAACATGTCTGGCTGCATTACGCTGATCCTGTGACCTGCTGCACTTCACCTAAAGCGCACTCTTGCTGAAAAGTTTTTATTAATGATAACGTCTCACTTACAGCTAACTGACATGCATACATATACATATAGCCTACATTTTACGGGGTAAAGGGATTTCCCTGCTTTGAACTGAAATATAATATGCTTGGATCTCAATGGGTAAGTTGGACGACACGCCAGCCACATTATGCAGGGATACCCTGCTTTTCCTGTCGGCAATCAGTGACACATCGACCCCTGCAGACAGACTCAGAACAAGCCCCCCCCACCACTGTGCAAAGAAAGGCCCCACCAGCAGACATCTGGCCGTCGTGTGAACAGGTACGTCAAACCCGCTCTCCCCATACATAGGCTATTGGACGGCATGCGATAAACGACAAGCGGCTAATGGTAGCTAAAGCAGGGTCGTCGTCAGTGGGTGTGTTGCGCTCCTATGATGCGGCCATAAAAACGACCTGGGAACTTCTCATCACCCCTGACCGTATGACTGCAACCTGCTCAGAGCCAGACTCATTACATCATTCTGTTGCATTTTAAAGTCTGTGATTTAGATAGTGTGGAGTGCGTCCGAGAAGTGACACTTTAACAGCAACTAACAGTGGTTTTGTAAGTTAACAACGACGTGCTGGGATATTCCGGAGCTTATGGCGATGGTTACTACATTAATACCAAAGATATAATACACAACCAAGGAAATACTGGAACGGTGCCTCTTGGGTGTTACTCAGAGAAGCGAAGTGCTATTTTGGTCCATATGTAATTAACTTTTTTTTTCAATTTTCCAAGTGTGTTAAGACCCTAGCCACACTTTTCTAGAAAACACAAGAAACCAGACTGGTGGTATACAGATTTAACACTATATCTTATTATTATGTTATTTAGGTATTTAAATTTTTCACAGTACGAGCTGTTTGTGTTGAATGCACTGGCTGCATAGTCCGTTTCACAAATAATACAGCTAAGTTTTAAAACTCCGCTTGAGTTTCTTAGCGCTTGTGGTCAGTCCACTAAAAGCATGACGGAGTGATGTTAGGGAGGAAGAAGCTTCTTTGATTCAAGCAGTTTGGTAAAATGGAATAGAGCTTATTTTATCGCACCTTCTGGATTCGGCGACGTCCCCCCTCCTTTCCCCAACATGCCCCGCACCAGTGCCCCCGTGGAAGACACGCCCATCACACTGATGGCGTGGAGTCGTCCCTGATCCCTTGCTATCTGTAAAGGCACCTCGAGCTTCAAACGCCAGTCTGCTGACCTTTGGGGCTCAGGCTGTTTCTCAGTACCAGGCGGTAGATTGAGGCCGTCCACTGTCTTTAAAAGCAAGACTTTCCGTGCCCTCTGAGGTGACGATCTCACACCAGAGACATGCGCAGAAACACTGCTCCTGTCCCTCTTCAGTACACGCTCCAGCAAGCACAGGAGAGTCTCATTTTAAATACAATTCAGTAAACATCGGACTTTAGAACTGAATGTTTTCACATTGTTAAAAGGACACTTTCCAATGTAAGTAAAAGTAAATCTAGGTTAAAATTTACTTTAGCAGTTATTTTTGTTATTTCCATTCTGATTAGAAGAATGGACCACAATTTTATCAAACAAGTTTGAAAAACTAGAAGGAACAGGAATAAAGGAAATTTATGAAAGTGCCTTTAAATAACTTAGTACAGTTCACCTGGCATGCAGAGAAGCATTCCTACAATACATACAAATCTAATCACGTGCTTCCAGAAATGCCGAACCTCGCTGATCAAAAAGACACGTGTTAATCGCAAAAAGTCAAAATATTCAAAATATGCTGTTTCATTATATAGGCTATATTTTTATACATTTTACTACAAAAAGCTTATTTTTGTAAAAAAAAGAAATGTATTCTTGCTGTAGCATAATATTTAATGATTATGTAAGTATTACATGTAATTATTATAATGAGAAACATTTAAACATTCCAAGAATGGAATGTACAGTTAACAACTCAAGCTAAATGAGAAGCATTATGTGATTTTATTACCCCGTATAAATTTTACACGCAGCATACTACTGTTTCCGCTGTACATATCGCCACCAAGACTATTGAAGAAACAATTACTGTCATTCTCTCTATAGCTAATTATTCTTATTAATAGCCGTGTAAATATTGGTTGGAAGCTGCTTGCTGTATTTTCATAAATTAAAAATTAACTCGAAGAATAAAAAAACGGCTGATCGGGAGAATGAAACCGGGAGAGTTGTGTTGAACAAAAAATCTAACCCCGTATATTGTTTGAATCTATTTTTATTACCTATCAGGTCAGTGATTCTGTAAGTATTTCAATAAATTAGATTTATAAACCTCCAATCCACTTTTTAAATTCATTTTATTTAGCTAAGTTGAAAAAAAAGCATGCTTCACGCAAAGTCATTGTACCTTACCTGTATTCCTATACGTATTTTATAGTGTTATTTGGGGTCGCCCAGCAGCAGTGTAGGACCGTATAATAATAATAATAATAATAATAATAATAATAATAATTATTATTATTATTATTATTATTATTATTATCAGAAGAAGAAGAAGAAGAAGAAGAAGAAGAAGAAGAAGAAGAAGAGGAAGAAGTTGTTGTTGTTTTGAAGTGATACTGATCGAAGAAGAAACATCACTGCTTTGACATTTGCCATGTGACATTCCTTTTTTGTAGCAGAAAAGTCCATTTTAGAGGAAATCTGGATATGGATACTATTTAGAGAAATAAAACTTCAACAACGAACAATATTGACATTTATTCAACATTATTATTATGTACACTGTTACTAAATGTTACCAATACGACGAACGTTGCATATTTTTTAGTTACAGGGAAACAAAATCATTGAAACTTATTGTCAGGTTCAGGTTCAGGTTACTTTATTAGCATAGCCAGCAAACAAACACACACGCACACAAACAAGTAAATAAGTGAAAACACACAAGACATAAAGGAGTATTATAATTCAATAAGAAGTATCATTATGAATTATTACAGGCTGATCATAGCTTCCATCACATTGTTCATTGATGAATTTTTATGAGTAAACTAGCTGCCGCTTAATGACTTTTATAAGGTACTTTTTAACTGTGGAACACAAGTTTGAAAAAAAAGAAATTTCTACTTCGTGCATGCACCTCTGATATTACACGTAAGAGTCCTAATTAAAATGAATTTGTCACAATACAATTATTTGAGTAGGACGCGGCCAATAAGCGACATGTCCAGCACGGCTCTCGGGTCTCCGCCGCCGTGCAAAGAGCAGGGGACACAACAACTCCATACTGCCTTCCGCCAGAACTGACAGGGGGACACGTCAGGGTAATGGATCGCTACTTGGGAAGAATAACTTAATATATAAAAACCTACATATTTATGAGTAAAAACTTGTATAGCGAGTCTTCAAATTACTTTACACAAATGTTTTAATTGCGAACTTATTAGTCGGTATGTATGAAATGTAATAGGCAATAATTTAAAGACTTAAATACCGAAAGGATCCGAGCCCACAGTTTCTGCCTCAGGGAAGCGGTTAGCGGTAATTCCTGCTGCTTTCCTGTAATATTTAAGTATATAAAACAATTTGCGCTGAATCTGTGCACACAGAATCTGTGCATAAAAAACAAAAAAGAAAAGTAAAAAGCATACGTTTGCATAACTAATCAATGGCTGTTAGGAAGCTGTCAGCTTTCTAATTGATCTGCCGGACTAACACTTTACGTTATCCCGGATCCCTGACCTCGTCTAACCCAAATTATTTCCGTGTTTAAACTGCAAATGCAAAATTTATTTTGCGCATTTTACAATCAAAATTCACTAAACGATTCATGGACCTGATTTTTCTGATTTAAAAACATTTAATTGGATTGGTTATTTCTTTTGCTCAGAACCGTGACTCCATAATATAAATATTACATGTAAAATAAAATACACTGGAACTACTATTCGTATGGTAAATAATACATGTGAGAGTAATATGAAATAAATGAATGTATATCACAAAAACTAAAAGACAGTGTAATAATAATTAAAAATCAATTCGTTGTACGGAAGATGAGCAATAAAATTATATACTGTCATAAGCAACAGCAGGAACAACAACAACAACAACAACAACAATAATAATAATAATTTCAGGTGATTGAATGATTATTGGTTCCTGTTATTTTACATGTGTTCTTCAGTGTTAGTATTTCGTGTGTTTGACCTAACAGGATACCTAAGCATTTCTGCGGGTTCCCTTGGAAACAGGAGAAAGGAGATTAACGTGTAATTTGGGACTCCTTGAAAATTAGAGAGAGCATCAATCTGAGTTTTGTCTGTTCTCAATAGTTTGAGACTTTCATAATATATCTGTTATATTATCAAAAGACCCATTTATTTCTAAAATATCTACAACTTTGTTAGTATGGTATTCGGGGGTATTTCTCTAATCGTGGTTCGCAGTTTTTTTTTTTGGACAGTTAAAGTAAAATGTCACATAACTTATGGAAACGCTATTAAGCCATTAAATGGATGAGAGTTTGCACCTGCTTGCACGTCGGGGTGACTTAGAAGCTCTTATGAACGGACGATTAAAATGTAAGGGGCGAGCTGCCTTTGCGCATTATGCTGGAGTGAGTGGTGCTCACTCGGCCCGCTCCCGCCGCCGCTCCGGCTATGCGGCACAAGTGCCCTTCACTCCTAGCAGAGAGATCACAGCCTATGGGATTACATTTTATATTTAATATCTCAGTCATTTTGGCACATTTCTATTCTTTCGTTTAAATAACAGATGTGAATATACTATGCTTACATGTATATATTATTTTTTTCCTGGTAAAATTGCGCTCAAAGGAATGTTGTAATGTCAATAAGAGGGAAAATACCGTTGACGGTACGCTTACCGGCCCGTTCACCTTACACTTTCAAAACGTTTTAGTCTGCGAGCTCTACAGCTCTTGTAGACATGTTCACATTTCTAAAGATTGGTGCGTTTAGATAATAATAATTTTTAAAAGTCCATTGTGAATACTGCTGTGGTGATCCAAGTGTGAACTGGGAGACTGCTATAGTAATTTTAGGGAAGAAGATGGTTTAGCGAAGGTGTGAAATGACCACGTTTTCCTCCCTCAATAAACACCTGGTGCCGGTGAAAGCTGACACACCCCAGACGTGTCTGTTCTGCTCACACGCCTTCACCATAAACCGCCAGTCCGAGCAGCTCTCTGGTTTAGCATCCCCTGAGAGTCCCCCCCTCCTGATTGAGAAGTTGTCTCCTGGCTTTATCCGCACGTTATAAAAATGTACCACGTTAATTGCTTTTATGTCTGTCTGTGATATTGCCGTTTCCCCGCTATACTTGTTCGGCTATCGGATCCTGTGTTCAGCCCCGTGGGAGGAAGCGTACTATTTAGAAATTAGCCGCAGTCAATGGATTTGAACACTGTGAACGCGCAGACTTGTATTCTGTGTTAAAGGTAATGCTATCCCCACACAGTACCTTAGCACCACACCCCTGAAAATAGATACAGGTGTGCGCAACACTTCCAACAGTAGATTTATTGACTTCAGATCATATTAGGTGATCTGCTTGATGAAAACCAGAATATTTATTTATTTGTTTGTTTATTTTAAAAGTGCTTGCGAGGTCCACCAGCGACGACACAAAGGCTGCACAATCATGTACAGAATGTTGCAGACATGAGGCTCAAACATCAGCACATATAAAACACGGCAAAGTAAGACACTCAACTGAAGAACTTTCAGGACGTTATCAATGGTAGCAGCTCAAAAGCAGTTTGAAGGGGCTTCAGTGAGAATTAGCATAAATTTGCCATCGGAGGCACATATGGCGTATGCTAAAGATAGATAAGAGCGACTCCTTCGCAGATTTGCAGAACGAGGCTCATCGAAAGGGATGTGGGATTTTGCAGAATCTGATGAATTGCTCTAAGAGGAAAGTAGGGGCCCTAATTGTGCCATGGGCTCCCTGGGATCGGTGTGTAAAGGGAACAGGAGATGGTCTGAGAGAGGATCCACAACACAGCTTCCAGAACCAACCTCACCGTCTTTCATGGTTTAAAATAAATAACAACACGCTCCAAAAAAGTTGAAACAGAAGTTTCAGGTGGCTGACAAACAGCAGCAGACACTGCTGCCCCCCCGTAGACAAAGAATGTGTTTTTTCCCACTTTCTCAGGCATCGTGGCAGTTTGCGCTCCGCTCTTTGTGTTCCAAACTCTTCCGTCTTTGTTCTAAAATAATTTTCTTTCCTCTTTGCATGCATGTTGCAGAAGAAGACAAGTTTTTGATTTATAACATGACAGTAAAGAAATCTGAATTCGGATGGGAGTTTCTAACTTAATCAGAGATGAAAGCAAACATGGCCTCAATCAAATGTGTTTTATCTATCAGTTCATCTGTTCTTTCACTTTCCATTATGCTTATGCAGTTGAGGGCTGTAGTTCTAGATCACATTTCATTATGTTTACAGACAATATTAATGATAAACACAGAACAAGAACAGTTTCTACTGAATAGTCCTTCAACTGCTTTTCAAGACAAATGTCCGTTTGGGAGCTGGGGAATCTTTTCATGGTGTCTGACAGAGTTCCTTGTTTATTTCTGTATGACAGTGCACCACAGAGGTGGTCATTAGGAGAATGAATGGTCTTTAAGGCGTCCCACATGTCAGAGGTTGTAGCTGTTTTAGTGTGACTTGGTGCATGAGTACGGAGGAAGTCATTACTGATTAACGATATTGATTATTTTCCTTTCGAAACCATGACCCTCTGAACTTATAGGCATTGTGTGTGTGTGTGTGCGCGTGTGCCTGCACGCATGTGCGTGTGTGTATGTGTTTGCGTATGCCTGCACGCATGTGCGTGTGTGTGTGTGTGTGCATGTGCCTGCGCGCATGTGTGTGTGTGTGTTTGCGTGTGCCTGCACACATGTGCGTGTGTGTGTGTGCCTGCGCACATGTGCGTGTGTGTGTGTTTGCGTGTGCCTGCACACGTGTGTGTGTGTGTGTGTGTGCCTGCATGCATGTGCGTGTGCCTGCGCGCATGTGCATTTGTGTGTGTGTGTGCACTCGCATGTGTGAAAGGGAAAAGTTACAGTGGTGTATTTGATCCATCTCCAGACAGAGCCTCCAGACTAAACACAGGTGTCTGATGGTCCAGGTAGGAGTTTGCACACATACCTTGTGAACCACGTTCTCTGACCTTTTCTTGTTCATACCCTCCAGCAACATCCTTTTTTTCTCTCAAAGCTCCATACTGCTTGTTCTCAAAGCCTCTCTGACAGGACCGGATCAGGTTTTGATACATGAAAAGAAAAACAGATCCCTCTCAAGAGATTGAGTACAAATCAGCCCAGATAGTGGAATCTCATAAACCTCATTTGTGATCTGTGACAACATAGGTCTCATTCACAAAGGATGCTTCACTCCCAAAAGCTCAGTCGCCGCCCCATTTCATGCTCCCAATAAACCCAAGAAAGCCTTTTGTCCCTGGGTTATGAGAACATTGTTCTGATGGTTTATTTGTTTGAGGCTATTTAACATGACTATTTTTGTATATCTCTGCTAGGTGGTAAGAACCTGAAATGGTCACTGCTTTTGCAAACTGGCAGAAAATCAGTGTATCAGTATGAGAAAAACAGTAAATGACTTTCTGTGACACCCAGGACCATCCTCTTAATGGGATGATGTGGTTGATTCTTCAAACTCATGGCTACCTACTGGATTTGAGTATTAAACAGCAAAATACAATAAAAATGTTCACTTCTAATGGGCAACTTTAACATGCTTAATGAGTGTGATGACATCTAGCATTCTGCATGAATGGTTGCAGTTTGAAAGGCATCTCCTCGTCCCTATTGCTTTATATTTTATAAATGAACACATAGGAGCTCACCTCCCCCTTACCATTTGTTCTCGTCATCGGGTGTCACTGCCCGCCCCTTCAGCAGCTCCCTCTTATTCTGTAATATTAAGCACCTCTCCTGCCTGCGCAGAGTGAGTCAGCCGATTGATATTTTTATTTGGCGCTGGCATGGTTAGGGTTGACCTTTGGTCCCACACGTAACGTTAAGCGCTGCGTTCGTGAAAAGTCTTAACGAAGCTGGGGGGGGGTTGGGATGTTGTCATCAAAAATGCGGAGGACGAAGGGCGGAGCTCTGCCCCCTCAGCCACTCCTCTTGGCCTCTCTCCATCTCCCAGGGCAATGATTGGCAGATGGGGGGGGTGGCTTTGTGAGCTACATTTTTCACCGGGGTGGGGGTTGCTGCTTAAAGAGTATGTAATGCTGGAGAAAGGAAGCTTCGGGATGTTCTAGATACAGACTTCAGTGGTCGCTCCAGATTATCTGCTCCTTATGAGTGCAACACTGTTGCCCCTTTAAAGACCAATTAAATTTCAGATGTCAAATGCAGGTATTAGGTCACATTTGCCTGATGTGAGATGGCATTAGCTTGAGGCTGCTGTCCTACTCAGAAGGAGCTGAGTGGCGAGGTTGTGCTCACCAGCACCCAGAATCTCTTCTAGATCTTCTGTACTACTGTACTTCCATACAAGTATCCCTCTGCTCGGACAGAAGGCCATGGAGGAGGCCCTTATAACATTGGGAGTATCACAGGGATCAAAGCAATCTGGCCTGTTGACGTGAGGCTGTGCCGCAGAATTGCGTTCTTGGTCTGTGAAGTAAAAGTTGTTCTGTCCCATTTATTTAGGCCTTAAAGTCTTAAGTCTTTTTTTAATAATGAAAGGACATTATTGCTTATACAAACTTCTGGAACATGGAATTTGGAGTTTGTAAGTATTTTAATGTAGGCCTTTCTAGTCTGTTTTGAAGGCATCGAGTTACAATTTTTAGCCTTCTCAAAACTAGCATTGAGTGTTTTTATTATTGAGATTCCTGTGGTAGGTAACAGCAAAAACAGAAAAACACAGTTTGTGGTGAACTCCCTTGAAAAAAAACTTTGATTTAATGGTTGATATTGCATCTAAATAGCTCAGAATGTTTTGATGATTCGATACTCTGAAACTTTAGTGGGATTCAGAGTTTTGCTTCCAGTTTGCCCATTCTCAGAGCTACAGAAGTATGTCACAAGACTTTAGCAAATAAAAAACACCACTTTCTAATGACATTGTGAACGATGCTAATGTATGTTAATTTCATTAATTACAGACACCTATCTTTCATCCGTGCAATTTTGCCGAGAAGCAATTAAATAGAAACAGGCCAGCAATGAGGGACTCGTTGAAAGGCAAACGTGATCAAAGGCAGTGAGGGTAGGCCCTAATTGTGAACTAGACATCGCCTACAGCCTGGAGCTCTCATTAAAGTCACAAACACTCCATTGATCACCAATTAACCTGATTAGTTACAACTCGGAGGAAAAGCCTTGCATGGTCATGTTGCCATCTAGCCTTGAATAGTGTGGTTTACTGACAACAGGGGCCTCTGTGTTTGAAAGCCTCGCCAAGGGGCCAATGATCAGACTCACTTATGGCCTAACTCGCTCATTTATTTAACCAAAATGATCCCACTTTTCAAGCCCAGTTCACGCACTACTGAGAATGCATTTGTACCCAATAAACACTTCTTTGTACAAGGGGGCTTTGAACCACAAAGCCCAAACATTTAAACAGGAATCGATGCCCTCCTGTGGTACTTAAATCTGGTGGGTGTTAAGTTTAGCCTTCTGCTGAGATTATTTGGAGACACACACATACACGAAAAAAATAATGAGATATAGGAGGAATTCAGGTTACAATATACAAATCAGTTGGATTAATCCTCAGAGTAACACTATCAATGGCACAAAACCATTACCTATTACTGTAAATTCATATAAAACAATTCCTTTTAATCTTTACTTCGTGTTCTTTATTGAACACAGACTCGTATGTGATTTTCACATTGCTAGAGGTTTAACTTGCATGCTTTCTTGTTGTTCTCAGGTGCGGAACAACCACAAGGTAAAAGGTCTTTCAGTAGCATCATGCGGGCACTGACCTAAAACTCACCTTTCAGTAGATAATTTTCAAGCTTGAACCTTAATTAAAGCATGCATCTACTCTAACGGAGCCGGCAATGCTATTTTTCACCTTAGAATGCGAGTAGCATTTAAGCAGAGTGGAGGTTAATTCTATTAATGATTTAATCCCACAAGGTCCAATCACTTAATATTACTACATTATTTATTTAGAATTTATTTAGTCTAAATTTAGATGAAGTCACAGAACTGTTAAAAGATACCTATGTAAATTTGGCTAAAGGAAACCTTTGGTTATTGAATCATTACCATCATTTACTAATGTAACTGCAGTGCAGTATCCTGATGCAAACCAAAGTCAGTGTAGTTTACAAATAATATTATTTCTTCTTATTACTTTTTTATTACTATTAAATTTAAAATCCTACTCATGAAAATCTGAGTTGCCCAACCTCGACCTTAAACAGCTAAAAAAAAAAAAAAGTGATTTGCTTTTCACCCAGCATCAGCTGTTAATTATTTTATAGAAACAGTTAATTGGCAGTATGTCCCCCGGAATAGTGGCTCGGCTGTCAGTCATCAGCTAATTAATCTGCACTGGGCCAGGGAACCATGATCTAAATCAGTCTTGCTCTCTGAATTCTTTTCTGCCATTTCCCTCATATATATACAGGGTTATGCTGGTATGCGAGTGTTCACTCCAACGACACATGTGACCCATGTACTGTTTTGTTAAATCCTCGCACACCAGTGTACCCAAAGCAAATGTTGAAAATGGGAAATCAAAAAACTGCAAACTGGTCTTGGATGGGTGAATTGTCATTCAGCAAACTGATTTATAACACATGCTGTGTCACATAGAGTAGCAGGTGCATTAATTAGATGGCCTGGAGGTAATTACATTATTTTTAAAAAGGCAATATTCAGTGCAAAAATAATGAAAATGTACCAGATATTATAAATGTTTAAGGTGGTGGCTGGGAAAAAGTTAAAATAATATATTATTGACACTTGTGCTTGCACGTACCTGGAGGTCTTTCACAGAAAACTCTCATAGACTTCCTCCATCTGTCTGCGTTCACTAGAGACAGAAAATTTTGTGCATGAAACAGGACAGAGCTGAACATATGACAACATCACACATTAATGCGCGACAGGGGAAGATTAGGCTTCCAACAGGTACAAATCTGTGGACATGACCTGAGATATAATTCTGTATGATGAATCACACGGCAGGTGTCGTGGTGACACAAACTGTTAGCTGTTAGCGGCTAATGCTTAGCCTGGGCTGATCAGTTCACTGAACCATATTGATGATAATTCATGACTGCAGGGATTGTCCTCACGTTCATTTCTGACAAGGCTGATGCTCACTTTTGGGGCCAAAACCTTATTTCAAGTTTGTTTTATAGGACTTCTTCTCCTGCCTCTTTTTTCATATTAAAAGGAGGGATTCCCAAAAGTCTTCATGCATTTTTCTAATATAACAAGGAATTTTACTTATTTATTTTTTCCCCACTGATTTCTTGTAGCAGACTAACAGAGCAGGATGTCAACCCCAAAATGCACCATTTGCTTCTTGCAGCAGTGACTACAGAAAGCCTGTTTGTAATGGTCTCAGTGGCAGCTAGTTATATGCACATTATAAATGCACATTATATTTACAGATAACACATTTAATGTGCTAACCCCAGCTGCTTCCCAAGCATCTGCTAATAAGATCACAGTCATTTTCTGTCATTAGAATGACCTGTCTGTAATATAAATTCCACTGCACAGAAATCAAGGCTCTGTTTACCCCCTGCTTCAAATGACCCTATATGTGAACATATTAAAATATGGAAGAACATTCATAACCAACGTTTTAGCATGGGAATTAAACAGCTGACCTACATTTTTAAACTTCTATTTCTTAGAAACTGCATCATGGGATGGAGCCATTATACCAAGACCTAATGTATGTATGAAAGGATGTTTGGCATCTGTTCAGTTTTGTTCCCTTTAAATTAATTTAAAGAATAAAGTCAAAATTTTTTGGTCCATTCATATGAAACTTTTCAGTAAAATAAGCAAATTCTATAATGTTTTTAAACACCTGTCAGTCATTTATTTAGAAGTTAACCTTGGGTTGAAGTTAGGTTTTGCATGATGCACTTGTGAATTACATGCCTCGATGAATTCATTAGGTAAGTAAAGACACAGAAATCCAACCTGGAGACCGGATTAGAGCAACAGGTGCTGTCTCATGTCCGGGTATGAGGCCTCCAGGGTGTACATCACTCGCTGGAGTCTGGGCATCCACACGGATAATGTTCTTTTCAATTCCTCCACTTTGTGAAGTCTGAACCACAGCTTGAAAAGAGACACTCAAGTTCAGCCAGCTCTCTGAGTCTCTGGTTTTGTAGACGTGACTCTGTGCCATGTACAGGTGTCCCGTTTCATATGGAAGTAAGACTTTCAATCACGAATGTCGAAAGAGCTTGGCCCAGGCAGAATGAAAGATTACTGTCACAAAAGAAAGAGCCTTATTACTACAGTGTGGTATTTTCAGGCCCAATCAGCCTGACACACTTGTTCTGCGATGGCTCTGGTTACTGACACGTCTCATGAAAGACGCTTTATGTCATTCGTCTTCCTCTGTTTTCAGCTAAATTAAGTAGATGGTCACAATTAAGTCTTTAATTCTGAGGAATAGAGAGAAGCAGAAAAAAATATGGAAAACAGACAAATGGTACTTTTCAGAACCCATTCAGTTTCTTTTCGTCTATGGTTGACAAATCTTGGATCGTTCACAAGGGCAGCAGAGGATTAGCGCACAACAGATGTGCCATAAGCCAGCTGTCAGCAGTTACGGCTTCAGGCGAAATATTCCACTGGTATCTTCTGCAAGACAGCGTACTGCTTCCTGGACAGGATGGAAAACAGATCTGTGTGGCTGGGAGGATGGAATGGGACTTTATTCAAGTTTTGAGGTTTAAAAAACTGGGATACGGGAGCTCAGTGGTTAGAACTGCTGTTTCTAACCTCCAGGTGGAGGAGATTGATACCAACTGCACATGATGCCTGTGTTCTCCTAAGTCACATGGGTCTCCTCCAGGTCTCCAGCGTCCTCTGACAGCCCAAAAGCATGCAGTTACGTTGATCGACATCTCGTAATATTGACATGATTAGGTACATGTACTTAGTACTGGGTAGGACCCACTTTATTAGGAATGCCTAGCTAGTACTGGGTAGGACCCACTTTATTAGGAATGCCTAGTTAGTACTGGGTTGGACCCACTTTATTAGGAATGCCTAGTTAGTACTGAGTAGGACCCACTTTATTAGGAATGCCTAGTTAGTACTGAGTAGGACCCACTTTATTAGGAATGTCTAGCTAGTGCTGGGTAGGACCCACTTTATTAGGAATGTCTAGCTAGTGCTGGGTAGGACCCACTTTATTAGGAATGACTAGTTAGTACTGAGTAGGACCCACTTTATTAGGAATGTCTAGCTAGTGCTGGTTAGGACCCACTTTATTAGGAATGCCTAGTTAGTACTGGGTAGGACCCACTTTATTAGGAATGTCTAGCTAGTGCTGGGTAGGACCCACTTTATTAGGAATGACTAGTTAGTACTGAGTAGGACCCACTTTATTAGGAATGTCTAGCTAGTGCTGGTTAGGACCCACTTTATTAGGAATGCCTAGTTAGTACTGGGTAGGACCCACTTTATATGACTGTCTAGCTAGTACTGGGTGGGACCAACTTTATTAGGAATGCCTTGATAGTACTGGGTAGGACCCACTTTATTAGGAATTCCTAGCTAGTACTGAGTAGGACC
>JABFEB020000008.1:4635958-4648416 GCA_019775895.2 Stomatorhinus ivindoensis | reverse complement strand
CCCCCCCCCCCCCCCCCCCCCCCCCCCCCCCCCCCCCCCCCCCCCCCCCCCCCCCCCCCCACTAATCTCCGAGAAGCTGCACATGTATCTGTCGTGTGTGCAAAATGAACGCGTCGGGTGCTTAGCCATTCACTGTGATGCACTCAGGAGATCGGTAATATGCTCGATTGTGCATGTCTGATTGCCTTCGGGTTCCTGGCAAGGCGCGACCCCATCCAGCAGAGATTTGAAGAGGTTGAGGAGCTTCCGGGCCAGTCCCCTGAAGCCACTGTCGCTGCATGCTGCTGTGTCTCTGCTGGGGGCGTGCTATCTGCACCGCTCATTACAGAGAGTGGGGGCTTTGCTGGCCCCATCTACCCCATCCACTGATACTGTCATAATGCTGGAAGGCTGTCACTCATCATTAAGACGGAAGGGAAGCCCGAGCATTTCCTCCAAATGTTTTCTATAATCGCTTAGGCATATTTGTCTCAGTGGGCAGGTTTATTTGTGCTCCTTTTTACCTTTAATTATGCATGATCTCGAACCCGAGCATGTCCAGATTCTCTGTCCGCTGATATGTGCCCCAGCTGAGCGAACACGGTGATACCGCAGGGCCGTGTCACTGAATGTACTGCGTTATTGATTTGAGTGTTATATTGTCAGCACCGAGTTCCTGATATCAGTGATGCTATCGATATCAGCGCTATGTAATTCTTATTATACTGTGGTTAATATGTATTGCAACATATTGTAATTAAATTATTAATTGGCAGGTGTATGTTATTGTGAATGGGTAATGTAAACATGAACAGCATTTTTTTTTTTTTAAATGGGGGGGGTGAAAAGGCTCTTGTATCCCATATAAACTCAAAGTGTGACTCCCCTCACTGGATTTCCTCACTCGTGGGGATCTGCATGGACAAACCGCTGTGCCTTTTCCAAGGGAACTGAGGCATGTGACTTTTCACAGCCTCCTTCCTGAGTCCAGAGGGCCACAAGTAAACCGTGAGCCTCATGCGAGCCTGCTGAGGGATCAGGCCTTGTGTTTTCCTAACGCTGGGGGAGTTATGTCTCTTTCTGCTTTTTTCCCTCTTCATTTTGGCT
This sequence comes from Stomatorhinus ivindoensis, assembly GCA_019775895.2. Taxonomy (NCBI): domain Eukaryota; kingdom Metazoa; phylum Chordata; class Actinopteri; order Osteoglossiformes; family Mormyridae; genus Stomatorhinus; species Stomatorhinus ivindoensis. The sequence goes on along the minus strand of JABFEB020000008.1, from coordinate 4,647,330 downwards.
CACTGGTTCCTGCTTCCAGCAGCGATATCAAAAGGTCTTCTGGTCAAGCCAAAGGAACGAAGGAACGTCATCATGGCCCATCCCTGTGGTCGGCCGTGGAAGCCAGAGAGTCTCCAAGTCATTTTTCATTTGCTGCTTGAGTTAATGACAGTTTCAAAGGGATAGTATGCTGGAACTTGCAGACATGCGATGTCACTAACACATGCCAGGGGATTATAAGGGCAGGGAAAGGACAAGAGCTCAGATTAAACACAGAAATCTGAACCTCCTAATGTATGAAAATATACCAAAAAGACACACAAGCCCAAAACAGGTCAATATGAAACTGGGTTGTAAAACCACACAGATCACATGACCCTGATATCACATCTGACTTTTTAACATCATTTTACCATGTTGAAGGTTATTCATTACTCAAATCTAATCCCTATAACTCTTTAGAATCTGCAGAGTAAAATCCTTTCCAGTATTCACGCGTCTTGAAAAAACTCAATTCCTCATGTTGATAAATATAATAAGCTTCTAATATTGCCAAATGTTGCCACACAATTTTAATAAAATCCTTGTGATCTAATTAGAGATAACAATGATGAAAGCTGGCATTATTATATTGATATCTGTGCATTAATTATAATCGGTACATAATAACCTTTAAACTCTGCATACGTTCGATTTTGGAGACGATAAAGCATGATCCGGCTGGATAATAAATAAATAAATAAATAAATAAACTAATAAATAAATAGACAAACAAACAGGGCCTTCATTAACAGGTGTGTGCTTTAAAACATGGCTGCTTTTATATGTGCACTGAGGAGCCCATCCTCATGTTCCGCAGTCAAGTGAAAAATTGGGCCTGTCTCCTCTTGCCGAGAGCCGGCCCTGCGTGGCTGCCATCCAACGCTCTTGGGTTCTCGCCATAGCCGTGTTCCACTGACATCCTTCATCTCAGGCCAAACAAGTCAGCCCAGCCAAACCTCTCTTAGATAATCAGCTGCGGCTTACAGGCTGCATGGCGGTTTCTCCTTATTTATTTTAAATCATCTGTCTGATTCAAGGTCTGAGGCTGTTTAAGAATTGTCAGGAACATCCTCCTGCATCGACAGAATCCTGAAATACATCCAGAAACCTAAAGTGGCAAGTTCACTTCAAGCTTCAACGTCATTGAAAGCTACATTCCCATCCTCAGTGGACACTTAAGAGGCCCCAGATATCTCCACCATGCAGCAGAACATACCACATCTATAGGCGTGCCTGGATCACGGGCTCCACAGACACACCAGCTTCATCTCTGAGGTTCTTCATATCTCTGCTGGTTCACGGGGTCACGTCAGACTCCATCGTGGCCACGGTGACCCGGCTCCCGATGGGCATCACCAACAGCCTGCGTCGGCTCGTTAAGCCCACGTCTGGCACACAGCGGTGCCACCAGAGAACGCGAGAACCATCCAAGGATCTCTTTGGTAGCTTGTCTTGAGAGTTCCTCTCTGAGAACAGGGTCAAAGATTATAAATATAAATTGCCTTTTTCATTACTTCCAGATGAGAGAAGCTGTCAGGCCAATAATGTGAGCTTTCAGTCTTGCTTTCTGCCACTTCCCTCCCATTTTTGCGGGGGTGGGGGGAGGGGACTCACGTGCAAATTGAAAGTGACAGTTTAGCCAGGTTAAGCAGCAGACCGATAGCGTCAGAGTGCTCTGTCATGACACGGATAAGTGATCCACAGCAACGCCGACTGCCTGGGGAGCCCTCTGCACTGGCTGTACGAACCAGACACTCAGAACAACAAGTGACAGCACTGCCAGAATCTCTTTCAACATTTTAAATTCAAGTGAATGTTAAAATTCGCTTGTGGGAGTTTTACTTACAGAAAAATGTTCTGAGGGCAGACTGAAAAATGATTGGGTCAGAAAGATAGCCAATCAGATTGTAAAGGAGGTGGGTCCAAGGAATTAGAGGTGGCAGGACCAAGACATCTGATTGGTTGGACCTGCTCCTCCTAGTTCCTTGAACCCATCTCCTCAACAATCTGATTGGTTATCTCTCTGAACCAATCATTTTTCAATCTGCCCTCAGAATATTTTTCTGTAAGTAAAACTCCCACAAGCTTCAAATTTATGCACAATTGATGCACCCATTCTAACTAACAGCTTCTCCGGCAAAGTCCCATTCCATCCAAGCTACGCACCTCCAGACATATCTGCTATAGAAGGTACACAGACACACCTACAGTATCTAAGGTTCTTCGCAGACATGTGATTTAAAGGTGTCGGCTCACCAAGCGCAGGGAGAACACACAGACTCCACACTGACAGAGTGGCATCCAGACTCCATGCCACGATGCTGGAAGCGTGGGCTGCTGCCGGTGCCCGCTGCGCCAGCTTATGGGTGGCACCTGTCCGGTGAATGTCTTGCGGAGCAGATTGCCAATTTACACATGACAGAAAAAGGTGGCTTGGATAGGAGGGGCAACGCCGTGTATTACAGTATCACAGTATTACTCACTGCTGACAACTGGCAGCGTGTCGCCGTGCGACAGGTCTGTGGGAGGGGCTTGTGCCATATTCGATCTGGATGTGCCGCATGCTCATCCTCAAAACGTCAGGTGGAACGGCTGTCAACAAAGCACCCACTTCCCCACACTTCAAAAGCAGGGTAGTAGGTAGAAGACGTAACTATAGAATTATGAAAATGTAGGCTGCTATGGATTCACATAATGACTACATGGGAATGTTTTCTGGGGGCGTTCCTATTCCAGTCCTTTATTTATAAACCAAAGCCTGCATTTCTGTATACTTAGCATGGATCTACTGTGTACCCTACAAAATATCAGCAAAATTGTAGCTAACTGATTATTTTGGTATACTTTTATTATTACCAGTACTGTATATGGAAGTTAACAGACAACAGCTCATAGTTATGTGTTGAAATAACTGTTTTAATTTCTATTGTTACCAAATCATTCTAACTAATGTATGGAAAGTTATCTGCATTTAACCTTAATTTCGTTCACAAAATTGAACATTTTCATGAGGATTTCATTTGTTTCTAAGTTAATGCAAATGAGGAGAAAAAAAGCCTGTTGTTTACAACGCACTGGCAATACTCAGTAATCCAACATTGCTTACAGAGATTTTCATGCAGATTATGTAATTGTATCAAACTTGTAAACATTTCAGTTGTGGATGAGATGAGTGTAGGGGTTCCATCCATTTAAGTAATTTAGATTCCTTGTAATGCTGCAGTTGTAACTGCAAGAGAGGACAGATTCCTGACAGCATAAACAATTTTTACTGCCTTATAATCCATTTCTCTGTTGCTCACACTAGATTTCAAGATAAACAACTGAGAAAAATCTGGGAGTTATCCAGAGGATTATTGATTTAAACTCATGCATGGAACTTAAAGAAGTTTATAACTGGAGAACTTGGGCAAAACAGTAATTATTTGAAGTGTGTAATAATTCTTTGTTTTATACTGAGTTCTGCTATGACACTGCAGCTCACTTACTAACATCAGACATATTTGAATAGGTCGCTTGCTCCAGATCTATAGTGCCATAGTGTCCACATCCTGAAGGTGCCCAACTGCAGTAATGCCTTCTGATGTCATTGCCATCAAGCCATTAGCGGTTACTGACATACTTTGCAGTACTGACAGTTTATCTGGAGCTAATGACTCGAACTAAACCTAAGGTGAAACATTCAAGGTCTGGAAATCAACAGATGCTTTGGAGGTTGTTTCCAGACATTTGAAGAGGGCAGAAAAAGTCTTTGTCAAATCATTAGGCTGTGCTTGTGAACTGGTCTTTAAATGGTCAGCTCATGGTCCTAGTCACTGAGTGACCGTAATGTCACCAGATATTTACTGTAGAATGATTCATTGTTGTTTTATGTCACTGGCACGGGATAGCAGAACCACTGTATAGCAGCCAGCTAACTTGTTTTATTCCTGGTCAAATATAAGGAATTAAATTACGGACCTGATGCTTATTGTAATACTCTTGTAATCCTCTCGTAATTAGTATTGTTTTCTAGGTATGGAATATATCGAAGCAGATACACAGATGACAACAGGCACATCTGCTTATCGTAGTTTTAGTACATCTGTCCATCACATACAACACAGTCTGTCCATAGCAATCACACAAAAAGCAGAGAATAACCACGACTCCAGCGGTGACATTTTAGCTAATCACCTCGACTTACTTGCTTTCCTCTTAATTTTGGCTCTCGCCCATTCATGAGCATGAAACAGTCTCAGTGTATATACATGTATCATGTTCATTTAAGTAGCCATAATACAAATACATAGAGACATAAACAAGGTGAAAAACGTCGATAAACACTGACATGCTATCCTGTGTCTAGCAGAAACACTCGCTTTTATTGAACCAATCACTTTTACGACATCCTCACGACTGCTGTCAGTGTTAATAATGCCGACCTGTTTATTTCTACGTACGTCATTCTGTTATCTGGTCATGTTCACCATTTCTGTAATATATTCCAGTCTTTATTAAGTCTCACAAGCTTCCGGGCACACAGATGTAATGAAGGTGAGTTTGGCTGTGACACCCCCAAGTCTGCGTCGTCCCTCACAGACTCCCCGGAAATAAACGGTTTATATGGACGCTCCAAAAATCATTTGCCTCTTATGTCACGGAAATCTTAGGACTGTCCCCCCCAGGGAAAACTCAGTACTTTTTGCTCTCAGGTTGGAATGCAAGGATAGCAAAGCGGTAAGTCACTTTCTAGGGGCGATTTCCACCCAGCTGACCCTGGACAGCATCCCTCGCTTTTGCCTCCCAGTTGGCACTTATTCTCTAAATTGTCGAGGCCTGCTCACCCCACAATATACTTTGCGATGCATTATTTGGCTACTGTTGCGGTGACGTTACACTACAGATATGGTCTAAAAATTGCTTACAGTTGATTGACAGATATTAAATCGCAAGACTCTGCGAGTAATCAATATCGCTTGCCTCGCTTAAAAACATCTTTGCTTAAAACACGGATATTATCCAGACTTAAAAAATGACATAATTTTATGGGTTTGTATTATATCATTTGTATGTATTTTTTCCGTGACTGGTCACCATTGCGTTATCCGGGCACAGGGCTGAAGCTTCCGCGGTCTTTGCCTTAGGTCCCATCTTCTTGGGTAGCGTCTCGCCTTTTCTTCGTTTTAAAGTTCAGATCAGAGCATCTGACTCATTTTACTTCAGTCAAGTACAAATTGTTTTAATGGCCCGTGTGGACTCTTGTCCTTGGAAATATTAAAGGTAACTATGAAAGTTCTCTGCGTACCATTAAGACCATCACAGATTACGCAAAGACAGCTAAGGGCGTGCTTCGGCCAAACATCGTGTATTCAAATTATTCATTTGCACATTTGTATTATTATATCAATACCATTGGAACATCTGCCTATGTAAACACTACGCTTTTAACTTTTTACTTATTTGTAGAAATGAGGAGCTTGACTGCAAAATGTTTTAGTCTGTCGAAGAAATCAACACAGTTCATCTGGCATTCAGGTCGTTAGTTTCAGTTTAATGCAGTTAGAAAATGTGTTTCTAGTTTATATGAAGGGTGCACAAGTGCCTTGCAGATTTACAATAAACGTCTGAATCCAAAGAAACCATGAAAAAGTGAAACGATCTTGGCTAAATCTCCTGGAAACCGTGACAATACGTGAAATATAGCCCGGAGCCGCAGGGAGGGAGCTAGTGTCGTGGCAGAAATTAAGTTGCCTATTATCAGAGCATTAACCATTTCCATGACAAAATCCAGTTTGAAAATGTGATTCATCATCATTTCACTGGGAGACAGAAATTAGAGCCAAGCCGCAGTCTGAAGGCAGGTCATTCGTACAGCATATTGCTTTATAGACATGTTTCACTTTAAGCTGATCGCTTAGTCCTCGTAGGCCTACTTTTTCTGTGCTGCAGTGTTTGGTACTTGATTTAATGTTTGTTACACTGGGGGCAGGGAATTAACTTGAAAGACGAAAAACCCACTGACCAAACACTTATTATGTATTATATATATTAATCTTCCAACGGGAATTGAAAAATAATACACGAGTTCGGCTCTGCATGTAGCTCAGTTTTCCTCGCACTTGCTTGCGTAGAAACTAGAGAAAAGGAGACTGTTTATTTTTAGCAGGCCTTAAATTTATGTGAATGTTACTCTTCCCTCCCACTTTTTAAGATGGTATATGAAGAAAGTCCCGCCTTCTTTTGAAATTAGACTACAGGCCCTATCATTAGATCGGATAGCAAGTCTTTATCTAGTGTTTTGCATAATTGCATACCAAAGCCAGAATAGGCACCCTCAAATTTTATGGGTCACCAAGCATCGACAATTGCTATATTATTGTTCACCAAACTCTAGCCACACAAATGACAAGAAATGATTTTTAAATCTTGTTTTCATAAATTTTATTTCAGGAGAATCATACTTTGATACATTTCAAACTGACAACTTATTTATATGCCCAGGTATTATGGTCTGACTCTTAATCCTGATTCTGAAATGATTCGTTGGGATCCTTCTCGTTCGGCCTGACTCTATGAGATGACCCAGCAAAAAAGTATCCCCGAGTTTTGCGTTTACTTTATTGAGACTTTATTAATTCCCAACGCATTTTTAAATCTGCTGACTTAACGATTTCATAATCCATTATTTGACTTTAAGCAGATCACCTAAATCATTGTGGAGCAGACCGACGTTGAGGTAGGTCAATAGGAAAATAAGGCAGAAATAGATTACGTGAAATTCACTTATCAAAGTACTACTGCGTCCTCAGCTGTTTCCCCTTACGCAAAATGTGCATTGACTTGATGCTCGATTGCTTATTGTTATTATTATTAATATTAATATTGTTGACATTATTAGTATTAGTAGTAATAGTAGTAGTAGTAGTAGTAGTATAATACATCAAAACAAAAAATTATTGCTTCACAATCCCTGTAAATGCCGACTTCATTTTTTTCCTTAAACGGAGTTTACCGTCCATTCGTGTCGTATGCTTTTGTCTGTTGGATCACATATATCTACGCTGAAAAGGTGACACTGAGCATTACCTACTCAGTCCAGCAGTCTTCCCTTGTAATGTACCATAACAAAATACGTAGGTTAAATTAAGGTTTGAAAAGGCATTTTGAAAATTCTTTCACGGTCATTTGACCAAAACTTTCTCAGCTTCGGTTATTTTCCTATCGACTTTGAAAAATCGTTTTCACGCGGAAAATACTGCTTGCAAAAAAGAAAATAATCTTCGTAGTATACGGTTGATCAATATACGAAACGCAATTTTACCTCTATAATACTATCAGCGAGTAGTGTTTTCCAGGGATAAATATACCTATTTAATTTGAATAAAAAAAAATATATATCATGTTTTGTGAGGCGGAGTTAAATCGTTTCGTTTTACTTAAGTTTTTTAAGTTGTTTTTAATACCGATTCTGATGTTGACCGCTTCGAGACTTCCTGTCAAACATAATCTAAGATGAAAACAAATCTAAAACCCATCAGAGCTAAAACAATTTTCGCACCAGGCTGTATTAATCTAGCGGGAGCTTGTCTATCACATAAATATTAAAGGTTCCAACTCACTCTTTGTAAAGTGTTGTTCATGTGCGGAATGTTTTGCGGGAAAACCGCGGTTTTATGTTCAGCATCAAATTTAAAACTTTCGTTTTGGCATCTTCTGGCTGAATCTTGCCTGCAGGAACTTGTTTCAGTGGTACCGCATATATCGATTATATAAAAGAGACCATTTAAATCTAGCCTATAATTATTTTTAAATAATCAACCTTTCAAATATCCCTTTAAAATTGTTAAATATATTCTTACAAACTTACACCAGGCTCTATGAACTGCAACTGTAACGGAGACCTTACTTACTGCAATATCTGCAGTAAGTAAAAGTGCTTTTGCCTTATTTGATAATTTTGTCATTATATCGACAAACAATGTCATTTTGATGGCAAAATAATAATTTTGTTAATACGCGTGGCATATTGCTTGCACATACAATTCGTAATGTTTCTTAAATTACAGCGGAGATTCATTTTAAATTGAGTGCTGGTCGAAATTCTTTAAGGAGAATCAGATATATAGGTCTGTTTTAATATTAGCTATTATAAGCAAAAGCTTTTCTTGGCGGGATTAACATTTCACATAGCCTAAATTTCTATAACGGGGGTCGTAAGTGTAAAACATTTTTTCCACAGACTACCTTAATGCCTTACGTACCTCAATCTACATTATTCAGCAAGCAAAGTCGATGGAACTGACTACGTATCGCTTGTTTAATTGCAATAAATAACTGTAATTATTAAGTATGTGCATCAAAAATTTCTACTCGTTGTTTATTTTATGTTGCTAAATTACTATTATTAGCCTGAGCAGCGCTCTGATTCTATTCTGGTAAAAGTGTGTTATTTCGTTATTTTTAAAGTTTGTTTTTGACAGGAACTCATGCGTACATGTGTAACGGCAAAACCTACAATACAACTGCAGAAGATATTTGGGTTTAAAACAACTACAAATTAAACAAATAATACAAAAGCGGACCGGTATTCGCTTTATTAAAATCACATATTCCAGCACAGGACAGTCGTGATGCTTTTTACATCACCTGGGTTTAGAAACAATTGGATGATTATCAGTAAAAAGAATATTGTTAAGTAACTGAAGATTACTCAATCTAATTCATTTATGCGAAGGTCTGTAGCATAGGAGTTGACTTGAACTCTCAGGAAGTGTTCCGGTGAAAGTGCCACAGTGAACGATTCCTTTCAGTTTAGACATTTATTGGTATTCTGCAAATGTACTTTATAAAAGCAAAATTCTCACTGAGACACTGAGAAACAGGATCTCCTACTTCAGCTCATAAGCGTTGTGCGCTCTATGGAAATAGATCCCGGTTTCTGGATGCAGCACAGCGCCATCTCGCAATTAAAATGAGCAAGTTCAGTTTAAAGGTGCTGCTTTTCTGAAGTGAATGAATGAAAGACGAAGACGCTTCCGATGCATAATTAATAATGTGCATCATTCATTGGGATATTATTCAATGATATTGGTGTTCAGAATCAGAAACTAACACAGGCAAATGCATTAGAATGGACAATGTTTAAAGTATGTAAGTGCTTAAACAGAGTCAAATAAACCATGTAAAAGCACAGACTGGGGTTTTAAAGGGCATTTTAAAGTTATCTTTTGCTGTAAAATAACTCGGATAATGTGGGCTTCTGCCTGCTATTGCGATAGATTAGGCCTACACTGCAATTGTTAAATTAAATTTAGCAAACTTAAAACGTACTGTAATATTTTCTTTTTAGTCATTAAATTGGCAATCTCCATTAATATCAGGTTTGTAACACTGCTATGCTCAACCTACAGAACGTGTTGCTTATTATTCGAATGAACTAAGGCACCAGAGACTTAACACCTGCCCACGCCGCAGCTCGAAACACACGCATGCTCAGGTTCAGGCAGCGCTGCCAGCCTGAGCGGGTGTCCGTCCTGTAACATTACCTGGCCCGATGTGCGGAGGAGAGGCTAAGTTCGTAATACAGCCGTGTCGTAACTTTACTCTGACACAAACCGCGCTCCCCAGCTGGAGGGGCCTGATAATGATTTCTAGATAAGAAGGGACTAACACGCAGGTAGCCTCGAGCAGACCGCTCGGGCCTTACGCAGAATGCGCCGGCAGAATTAACCGTCAGCCTTGAGTGAAATTAAAAGCATGAAGGTGGTTTCTTTCTACGCAGGTTACTCCAATTTGTACCAATCGATACTTTTCTTGGAAAACTCATCCATTCGCGCGATTTATTTATTATAAATAGCAAGCATCTATCCCTCCTTTTGTAGCCTATTTAGTTGGCTATTATTGTTGTTATTGTGATGGAATAATCACGAGTGAGAATATTTAGGCTTATTTAAAGATAAAATAAATGTTGCGACTGTCGATTAAATTAATGTTCATTCTTTTAATGTAAGCGACTTAGGTTGCTACTAATATTTTATTTTTGGACTAAGTGTCAGTACCATAAATGCATTTTTACATATATCGTTCAATACACTTTACGTCCCATACAAGACCTTATAAGCCGCACACTGTGCAACGTAAATTACCCAGGAAATATGCATTACTCGAAATGATGATTTAGATGAGTTCCGAAAGTTACTGATGTTACAAAGAGTGTGGAAACGCCCTTGACTCGACTCGTCATTAATAGTGCGTGTAAATCTAAAGTATGTATTTAACTACCAACAAAGAAACCTTGTAGCTGCGTTTCCCTTGTACAAAAATATGTTAAATGTCAGCGATATTCCTGTAGCACGGCCCGTTAATAGAGATGAACTTTTCGGCTGTGCCCTATTTGTAGCATTGAGCAGACCCGCTCAACGTTCAAGTTATAATAGTTGGCTTTGTTTTAAAATTAAAATCTGCTAGGAATCTCGGTGGAAAATGCATTGTTTGTATTTATTTAATTTAGAGTGTGTGGATGAATTATAATGAGGAAAAACACGCTCATCTGTGGTTTCTTTTAATGCCCTTTACGGCCTCCCCTGATTCTGATGCTCAAGCCGGCGATTAACGTCATATGGCAACAAGCACCGAGCTTCTCTCCTCTCCTCTGTGCGTATCCTGCAGTCGCAGGGGATGGCCGTCGGCAGCGGGGCACCTAAGTTTTCGGGAACAGCTGAAGGGCTTTTAATATAGGTCAGCTCAAGAAGTGAAGTACATTGTGTGTATGTGTGTGTGTGAGAGAGAGAGAGAGAGGGGGGGGGGGGGGGGGGCCACCACCCGAGAACTATGAAGCTCGGATTCGCCTGTCACAGAAGGTCACCAATGCAAATTTTAGAGGTGAAAAAAAATGCATTTTCCAGACAGGTAGAAGGTATTCGTTTCCCCACTTTGCTATTATAAAGCCGTCACGAGCCCCCGCCTTCTGCAAGCCTATTCCTTTTCATCAAATATGAAATTCTGCATATCTATTTAATTCCAGTTAGTGGTTTCGGAATTAAATATGTTTTTTAAATAAGTGCATTCTTTTGCAAACAACAGTCAGTATGAAACAATGTAGCATTCTTCTAACGAAATAAATTATTAAAATGGCAAGAATATGTGCAGAATCCACCATTTTACAAACGAATAAGCATGAAGCTGATTAATTTCGCTCGGCATTTTCAAAGAATCCGTTGCCCCGTCAAACATGTCCCAGAAATGGCTTCGACCCTAAACCGTTAAGTCTGTAATCAAAGGCCAATGTAGATTTGATCAAATATAAAAATTCTATCTATCTATCTATCTATCTATCTATCTATCTATCTATCTATCTATCTATCTATCTA
>JABFEB020000008.1:4601596-4615037 GCA_019775895.2 Stomatorhinus ivindoensis | reverse complement strand
TCAGCAGGAACATCCACCGAATCGAGAATTAGAAAGACCAGCAAATCAGCAGGGACATCCACCGAATCGAGAATTAGAAAGACCAGCAAGTCAGCAGGAACATCCACCAAATCGAGAATTAGAAAGACCAGCAAACCAGCTGGAAGACATTTCACATGAAAGGCCCAAAATCAGCAAGCAATATTGATGGATCATTAACATCCACAATGCTGGTTTTATCTGTTTATCGATTTATTTGTTCATTAAATTTTGGTAGAAATGCTGATACAGGATTTGATTTGTCTTTTATTAATTGTGAGACATTGGCAGGCATGGTGACGTCAGTGAGTTACTTAATCATTTGGCTTGGTTGCCATGCGTGATATAAGATTTTCGCTCTTTCTCTTATCAGCCCATTTGTTAATGATTAATTTATTTGCCGAGAGAATATATTAGGAATGTGTTTTTTTTTTCTTAAAAACACAAATGTTATATTTTGGTACAGATATACAAAAAGACAAAGAGCAGATTGTCTCTACAAATGTTATGTAATTACAAGAATGTGAGAATACATTTATTCATGAACCAGACAATTTTAAACGTCTCAACATAATTGTTGGTTTTCGTTAGATCTGTCGCATTGTTGTACGCAGATATGCAGGAGCTATAGGCAGCTCCAGATTTCACATCTTTGTCGAAACATGATCTTCCATGTTTGCCTTATGTTCAAGTCCCATATCTGGTCACAGAATCTGCAGAATGTTCGCTAACGTTAACTAACACCGGCCTGCTTTCTGTGGTCTAGACGGTCCATTGTGAAAGACACACTGTAAACGGAGAGGCACTGAAAGTGCACACAGATTCAGAGGATCCTAGGGAGGAGGAAGAGGAGTTTGAAAGGCAAGAGGCTCACACTTATTTGTATACGTGAGTTTCAGGACATATAGCTAGGCACTGATTAGCGTAAGCGAAGTCCCCAACTCAAAAACAATCTGCACGCCTGAAACAATCTGTTCAGCTGGAAGACATGCCAGATATGTCTGACTGAAATTCAAGACACAATCAGGAGTTTTAAGGACTCCCTTCGCTTAACCCGTCAGCATCTCCATAATGTGCAGCTAGTGGACACTAGGTGAGTGATGAATGAAAGACAGACACCATTTCATCAGTCACTGGTTGTAACTTAATTGTTCCCATATTAGAAAACATTTTCCTCTTTAAAAAGTCTCTGTGTTTTGACGTTTAGAAGACTATTGCCAGATGTAGTCAATTTTGTAATTTCATTGTAGTTGGACAAAGCTTTCTTTGAACAAAAAAAACAACCGAAAAAAAACTCTCTCATCTGTTGTTAGAACTAAGTTCACAGTCATCAGTTACTTGAGTTCTGAGACTAATTGTTATAATCATTAACAAGGGATATTATTTTTAGTGGAAAAAAAATATCAAGGCATTTTAGCTGAAATGAGTTTGTTCTTTTGAGAAACTGGCTGTAGGTCACATGGTGTGACGGTCAGGCTTCAGCTGACAGCTTATTCGCTAAACTGGACTGCCAGGTACGCTGTCCCCTGCCATTCCAGAGAATGTGTGCTGTGACTACGGAGCTGATGAGGATCTGTAAACTGAGACAGGAATCGCATGCTTAAAAGCGCGCCCTGACAAATCTCCTCAGTATACATTCCAGAAAATAACATAAATGCAGTTGTTAAAAATGCATGCAACATTTCCGCTGTTGTGTAAGCATGAATCACAGATGTAAAAATAGCGATCATTATAATAAATAATACTAACTTATTATAATATTTCTAAAGCCAAAATTGTTTGTAGATGTGTATTGCAGGCTCTGCTTTAAATCAGTTCTGGTCCTGTTATCAAATTTAAAGTCTTCTCTCATAACTGTCAGTCAGAAGTTCAGCTTATGCCTCTCAAACTCCACACTTACTGGAGGAGGAGGTGTTCTTGAGTTGCCTCACCCATCCCTTTGTCAAGCCGGCATTGTCTTCCTCTTTTTCAGACCCAACATCATCATGAAATCGGTCTGCCTCTTTTTTTCATATTTGTTATCCTTTTCTGCCTTTTTGTGAAGTGAAGCCAGACAGTGAGCTGGTGTTAGATGACATTAAGGCAGGGGACAAAGAATGCGGGGCATCTCCTGTGGAGCTCGGGGTGATTGCAGCGGCAGCCTCCAGAAAATGCCGCCTTCAAATATTAGTTTACCTGCTAACAAAATAGAAATAGGCCCCATTTCATCAGTATAATTGACTGGGGGAGACCGAAGCCAAACTTTTGCAGATAGACCAGTGTTTCACAATCCGGTCCTCAGGAACTCGCAGACAGTCCACGTTTTTGCTCCCTCCCAGCTCCTTGCAAGTCCAGAGGGAGCAAAAATGTGAATGCCTGGCAGGGAGCTGGGAGGAAAAAAAACGTGGACAGTCCATGGTTCCCCGAGGACTGGATTGGGAAGCACTGCATTAGACTATTGTGAATCATTTCCTTGATTACAAAAAGCATCCTAACCTTACTACAAAGTGAAAAAACTATCTAATTATAAGTCAGTTAGTCAGTCAATACTTATTTATAAAGAGCTAGAGTGCTGCACCTGAGACACGTATAACATGTCACATATCAAACATTTTGAGGCACACTGTCTATGGTGGGAAGCTGTCCTGGTGGATATATTCAGCAAGACACACATACAATAATACTTTAATTTAGGGGGCACAAGTAATTTAGTAATTCAGTCACTACTCAAGTACAGTTCAATAAAAACATGGACTGTTATGATTGATTAATGATGAATGAATTTATATATTGAGTGTACTACTACATTATTCGTGTCCTCTAGAGTAAAGTGTTAGCATATTTTTAAATAAATGAAAACAAGTTCAATGTGTAGTAAGCATGGGGATAAGCAGTCTGCTGTGACGTGGTGTGAATGTCCATCACAGAGTGGCTTCAAAGACCTGGGCTCATGCTCCTCAGCGTCAGGTCAGCCCCGCCTCCGCGTCACTGCCGAGTTAATGATAATAACAGAAAAAACGTGGAGTTATTGGGGCCGATAAGGCAGAGAAAGAAGCCGATTGTGCATGCGATGAAAGGCTCATTGCTGGCTGCAAAGATGCCAGGGTCAACCACGTCAAGAATGTGTGCACCTAATCTTCTGCTGATCTTTATCTGATTGACCCAGGCCAAAGTGGAGGTCTGATGGATGGACAATGAGCCCTTGCGTTGTCCGGCATGCCATAGGATGGCCTTCCATAGCTACACGTCTAACTAAAATGTAGTTAAATCTGTATTTAAAAAAAATATATTTTTCTTTTACTTCTGGCATATTCTAGTGACACAATACGACGTTAAACGTGGATGTGTTAAAGAGTGAATAACTGAAGAAACACACTAAAGTATGGACTAACAAATCACGGCGCAGAATGTGGAAAGTAAACGATTCACATTTTTGTAGCTGTTCAGAATGTACATTATTTACATTACAGGCACTCAGGTTTGGAAATAGATATGCAACACTATAAATGTATGGCAGTGTGTCACTTTTGGGAATCGGGCAGAAGCCTGGAACGTCCGAAAGCGGCTGCGACCCGAGCACTCCTGGCCGCTGTACAGTCGCTGGCGTGTCCTGCCCACAGATCGGGTTACAGCGGGTCACGGTCAGAACCCTCCCGCCTCTGAAAATGACAATCTCCAGTGGCTATCGGTGGCATTTAAAAGGTTAAGCAGATAAACGGCTGTTGTCAGAGCCGTCATAAAACAAGACAAATTGTAATTTAACAGTTGGGAAACCTGAGCCGGCCCGCTTTCTTCCTGGGGGTCCTTACGACACAGATACACAGATGTTCCCAGGTGTGCACCCCCCCTCACCCTGGTGACTCACGCAAAGAGCACCGGGGTTGCGCCGCTCCTCCAGGTCCCCCTTATCTGAAATCAAACGCTGCGGCAGTCCCTCCCCAGTCGTCCACGACGAACAAACGGCGATGTGTGGCTGCTTACGTCCCCGACAAAGGCCTGATATTTTATACCCAGCGGACCTGAATAAAACCCGATATGCTGACATTTGTGTTTGGCATGTCCCCGAGTACTCCACACCGCGATGCTGTGCCGCTCGGCAGATTGTTGGCTCTTCATTTAAACACAAGTGCAAAAGAAAAATAAAGAACAGCCCAAAACAATGTAATGGATAGATAACTTATTTAACGGGACACCTGCTTTCATAAAAGTGTGCACTTTTCAGCATGACAGCAATGAGTAACTTAATAAAAATAAATTGCTTCTGGGGTCATTAGTTGCCCATATTTGACAATCAGTAATTAAAGGCAGATGGAAATTACTTTATAAAAAAATCAGGATTCAAAACCATTGAATCTCTCATCGCTTAAAAAATATGAATAGAGAACTGAAACTCTGAAATATTATGAAGTACATCAAATAGCTTGGCGTCCCATGACCTTGCAGACATATTAGAAACATTAGTCAGTGAAATTGAGCAGAATTTTAGCCTCAGTATAATTTCACCAACAGTATTAATATACTGATGTTCAGCTGTCATACTCTGGTCCATATCAAATTGTCATCATAGAGTTCAAATGTCTTCAATGTATGTTTATTGTGAATTGAGCAGCCTCAATTCACAACAAAATCATTCCACAAACTGAGCGATTCTTTGTTCTGTAGTATGAAAAACTGATTTTACAAATATTTAAGAGCTGAATTAAAAAAGTTATTGAAAGTCTGTAGGATGTGTTTGCGTCATTCTGGAAAAACATGAAACAGAGTGTAAATGGAGAGAGAAGGTGTGAGATTTGAATGTGATTATTGCGTATTCCTCGGAAAATCCAGCACGTATTGAACTCGGTCCTCATTTTGAAGCACATACTCATACGCACACACGCATTTAACTCCAGTCAAGCGTGACGGCAACCAACGAACTGAGGCTGTTACATTAAAAGCAAGAAAGGACTGTCAGCAAGCAAGGAGGTAAGCTATATGCTCTTGGCGACGGCGCTGCGTGACCCCTGAGCCCTCCGCGCTGACCTCTGCAATAAAGCCCGGCGCGGTAATTCAAGTCAAATGTTGGCGAGGGCTTTGGCAGTTTGGGAGCAGACCTGGGGAATTTCAGAGTCCGGCAAGCGTAGACCCCGAACCAGATGTGCAGCATTCACTGCAGAGCAGGAGCGGGTAGCTGCAGGTGTGGGAGGGAGCCGGAGGGGTCGCCTCGCCAGTCACACCCAGGGTATCTATTGCCTTTGTTTAACCAGAGCCAGTCAGATGGGACGGATTCATTACTGAAGATGGAGAACAACACTATGAAGATGGACAGTCACTCTGCTGCCTAAGTGCAAACATCACTTAGTCTCAATTCCCGCAGAAAAACTCCCGTTAATGGCTCGACAAGGCCGTTACAGGCATTTTTCGGTAATGGAATTATTCACACATAGGTTTGAAGAAAAGTGCTCCCCGCATCATCATAAAAAGGAGATCTTGGTCACACTTGAATTTGAAGGGATGTGGAAGTGTGATTAAATGAAAAGCAAAGCACAATGGTCAGTGCCACAGCTTCCATGAGGGGATTCTGGGATACGTTTTCAAAATTCAGCTGCACCGCAATGGATCACCTGTGTCACTTCCTGCAGACACATTAGCAAATTTAAAGCATGGACTGTGTGTAACACTCTCAGTGCATATTAGTTACTGTTGTTTAAAGTTGTTGCCACATCGAAAAAGCATATTTCTTTGTGACCAAATGTATATCCATAATTTATATTAATTTTTACTATGATTAAACTCTTTGCGTTGTACTGTATATTATTATAAATTCGATATCATTAAGGATTTAGATTTAACTTTCTTATTGAAAATACACAAACACTCTTACATAAATGTATAGAAAAGTCTATTAAGCAGCAATAGAAATGAAGACAAATGGATCCAGTGCATTAATCTGCACGTAACTTGGACATATAATGAAAGTGGGTCTTGCAGTAAGGATCACTGTGACAGGGCTCTTTGCACTAAGCTTGTACATGATTGGGCGATTTCTCCAAGATGTTAATCCAAGGTTAATGTAAGTACATGCATCCCCTCACCTCGCAGACCACTGATCTTGGCAGTGAGCGTTCTCCAATGAGAAAGGTAAACATGAAAGATATTCATTATTTAAACTGTAAGCCTCCAATGTCACGCCAGTCCCCTCGAGCCCTCATGCCACTCACACGCGTGCTGTATAAACACACTAATAGCTGATACACTGATTTGTTCTTATAATGTACAGGTGTGGCGCAAAGCCCTGGTTGACTCATTTGTGTATTTATAATACTTCTGAAAACTTGGTAACCTAATCGTTTCCAAAGAATCATTCAGCTCATTGGCTTGAAAAAGAACTTAAAATACATTCAAGCTAATAGATATTAAAAGTAAAAGAGTAAAATGCTACATTTCAAAAGTTGCATATGTTATAATACTGTAAGGATTATTGGGAAGAGAAAAGCCTGAGACTGATTAAGTAAAAGATATCACACTACAGCTCACAGCCAGCCAAATGAAAGCACTTTCAGGTCCAAGCTTGCTCTGTGTCCGCGATGAGAGCTTTTCATGTTTGTTTTGCAAATTTTTTTTTGTTGCTAACTAATACAACTTGAAAGGCTTCAGTAAAATATTTCCGGGGAGACTGGCGCAAAGAGCCGGAGGGAGGTCTTTGAGGTGGGTGTATTCCTCTGCACCTCTGGCCTGTCCAACGTGCCAGTCTGCTGCCGTGTTCGTGTTATCTTCACCTCTGGACCTCTGACATTGACCAAAGCAGGCCAAGTGTCAGCAGTACTCCGGTATCTCACGAAATTAGCTTTTGATTAAAAGAGCAGCTTTAGCGCTGCCTAGTCGCTGAGGTCTCTGAGCCACTTTGGCTGCCAGTGGTGTGAGTAGTGTAGACACCATGTAGAAACAGAAGGAGTGGAGGCTTATGAGGACCTACAGCTTCTTTACATTAGTGGTGTAGTGCCTGGATAAAATATATTTCCTTAATTCCTCCGACAGCCAGATACGACACACACTGTGAACAAAGAGGGATAGTCCAAAGGTGATGGAGGCCTCACTTATCATTGAGTCTGTGTGGAAACATCTAGAGAGGTTTATAATACTTTAACAAGGTTTTTCAGCCAAAGCGTATTTTACTGAATGTATAAAAACCTGATTTCTCTTAAAACCTGAGCTTGGATGGGAGTGACGGTCAGCTCGTCATCGAACCCGGATCACCTGCCATCTCCCTCATAGTGGCCACACCTTCTATCCTTCCTACATTAACTTCATAATTATAATGGCAAAGGGAATTTCTGGAAGACCAAGTAAAAAAAGCTTACTTGCTATATTCAATTGTGATGTCAATGTAAATTTTAAATTATTTTAAATACTAAGAATTGCGTTTATTGGCCCTAGAGAATTCTGAGTCTCCAGCCTTGAGCTGGAATCAGGGCTCATCACGGTTTAGCTTCGCTTGTTGATGGTGCCTTTTGGAACTCAGAAGAACACCACTAATCATCTATTTAAAACACAAAGTTTCTCCAAATGGCGAGTCTTCGTGGAGGTAATATTATTCCTATGAAATGAATAACCATCCAAAGTGCAAATATTCAACAATGAGAACAGAAAGAAATAGACTGCATGCGACCCAAATGATGCTATTTCCACTTTAACATCACAAATATAAATATAATAGATGCTGTGTTTGGATTTTCCACGTGCTGCTGAGCCGCCGGCATGTCAGCCTGCAAATCCCCTGTTGTAGGAAAGCAGAGCAAACAGTGTTACAGAGAATCAACAACAGATCTCCATGGAAGCAAATGTACCACATTCCTCCAATGCTGACACAGCCCTTATATAACTGCACGACTATTAAGACGTGTAGCAAAGACATACATTATTTATAATGTGAGTTTATAGCCCTGAAGTGTAATTTACATTGCATTAACCATATGATTCAAAGGTATATAATAAGATTTCTGTCAGTGAACAAAAATATCTAACTATATTATCCAAGCCAGCCCCAGTTTTTTTTTTCAGAAACTATCAGGCTTTTGTTTATTGTATTTAATTTGATTTAATTCTGTTTTTAATATATAACACACTATTGAGTATTCCCCAAAGCAATTAACAAACGAACTAACGGCAAAATTATACAAAACAGATTAAATTAACCCACAGTGTTAACTTTAGACAATTTTAATTATGCGTTTAAAAAGCACTAGCAGACAATAGAGAAGAGGAAATAAAAATGACAATGGCGAAATTATTATTATTATCATTATTACTATTATTATTATTAATACTAATACTACTACTGCTACTAATAATAATAATAATAATTTCAAATCCTGAATAAAACTATTTTAGTCCATAGCACTATATGCTTTGATCATCTAATAATAATAATAATAATAATAATAATAATAATAATAATGTACATTCTCCCCCAAGCCCCAAGTAGGATAAACAGTACAGGTCCTCTCCTCTCCATGCCACAGAAAATAAGATTGAGTGTTTTTTCCTTGCAAAATCTGCGACGTTTTAACACTACTCCATCTTTCTTGCATCTGCCATTCCCAGCTAAGCACTCTGGCGCACCGTGACTCTGATGAGTCTCAGCTTGTAACGCTACACCTATTTAAGTTCGTCGCCACGTCAGGAGGGACCCCTCGAGCTTCACATGCGTGTCTCTGCCCTGCCCCCCAGCCTCCATGCTACCGGCATAGCTGATCTAACACCTGTCATCAGGTGTGCTTTATTGCCGTCAGCGCCGTCAGACGCCCACGTAGCTTGGGCTTCCCCATACATGCACAGGGCCTTTTGCAGCTATTAGCTTCACACTTTGAAAGTCAAGGGTCACCGTGCCAACACAATCACTCCTGCTCTTTTGCACCAGAACAAACCTGCTTTCTCCAACAACCTGGACCCTGCCCACGTTAGCTTAATCATTACTGTGACCTGTTTATCTAGCGTCCATCCAGCCAATCATTAATCGGTGTTTATTTTCTTATGACCTCTGCAAATGCTTACCAGGTTTTTGCTCTATAAATGTCAACAGTGTGCTGAGGGGTTTGCTGACCTCCTGTAAGCTATGGGCCGTGGTCATGACCTATGAAATCTGTATTTGTTCTGATTAAATCGCAGCTTTGTCCTGGGCTCAGCAGAAGCAGTAGAACCACAACACATGGAAGAACCTCTTTTTGTGCTTTTGTTGTGTGATATGTTGGCAATCAGGACGTACAATGTTTTATACCAGCCTAATCCTATGGTCTCTGCTCCTGTTGTTTATAAAGTAAGCCAATAATACTGCTCTTAATTTCTCCCACATTAATGCACTGTAATTATGGATACATCTTTCTCTCATCCAGCATCTTTCCTCCGGCCACCTGGCTCCCAGATGATGGTGAAGGACCCAGACAGAACACAGAACCTTAACTGGGAAGCTGAGAGGGAGCAAAATGCAGACTACCTGCCAGGGAACTCAGAGGGAGCAAAAACGTGGACTACCTGCCAGGGAACTCAGAGGGAGCAAAAACGTGGACTGGCTGTGGGTACCTCAGGACCAGATTGGGAAACAATGGTATAACCTTCTCCCTGTGTGTTGCTTACAGAGTATTGAAAATGAGAGGTTGTATTGCTAACAGGTGCACAATACAGCAGCAGGTCTTTTACTGCATTGCAAAGGTGTACCATCAAATGTAACTACAAGCATAATTATAGGTTGTCCATATGATTGCCTTACTGGTGTACCCCCCCCCCCCCCCCCAGTGGTGTCAGCCCAGGTCCTATTGGCTGCCTCTCCAAGGCAACTTTCCTTCCAAGATCTGTAATAAATTAGCTCTGATTATGTTTATTTAAAAAATAAAAAAACGTAACATAAAAAAAAGTCATTCCTGTCACCAGTTACAAGGTAGGCAGATTTTTAGGGAACTGCGGCATTGTGGGTGCATTTGAAATAGTGAACTGCCTAAGCTGGTTTATTCATGAAAAATGCAATGGAAATTTTTTTTTAACGCATTTTCAGTATTCTATATATTTTATATATTATTCAGCGTGATTAATAAGACTAAAAAACTATCTGCAGAGGTGGTGATGAGTGACGATTACTTGTATGACAGCACTCTATTTTAATTTCTTCTTCATTATTATTATAATTAATATTATTATGTGCAAAGTATCTTTTAACTTGATTTACTTTTTGATTTGCTGACTTTCGGGGGGCCTAATTGCCCTGTTAAAACAGCACACGCACTATGCCGGCAGGGAGACGCGTGAGGATCGTTGGTTTAAGGAAACAGATGGGTGGCCCAATGACTACTGTGTCCGTGTTGTCGATTTGCAGGGCACCGCCGCTACCGTAGCACGAACCACGCTGCCAGAAAGGCAACATCAGAATGAGGCTGCTCCCCTGCAGCGAACGGCACCCTCTATTCTGTGCTGGAATCAGATAACTGATAGACTAGTATTGGCTCGAGCTGATATTCCGGATTTGTGTTTCTTTCTTCCCACTGGCCCAACAGAATCTACTAAAAGCATAGTATCTCTCTTTATTTCTGTTTGAAGAACACAACTTGACTTTGATGGGCCACTGAGGCACATTTTTCCTCCAGCGTCCTAGTTGTTGATATTGGGGGAGGGGGGCATCCATGGGATGGGGAGCCAGCTGACTATTGCTAGTGAGCTGATTACTTCCACCTGTCCTTCTGATCTGCATTAATTGCCGAGTCCTGCTTTCTTCCTGGGAAAATCCACAGCCCTGGCCGCCCCGCCAGCCTGCCCCACATTGCCTGGTAAGCCCTGCCTTGCTGACGGGATTCTTTCAGATTTCTTTCAGTGTTTACATCACCCATGCCTTCCATCTCGTCCCAACATAGTGTCGCTTCCCCCAACCTCATTTCCTGCCCCGCTCTGGGTCCCATGGCTGTGGTTCTCCAAGACTGTAAGGTGCGGTCACGTAACACAATCCAGGTGTCACCGCGCCTAGATCTGGCAGTGCCCTCGACTGGACACAGTGCTGTGTGACGTCGCTAGTGTGCAATAGGAATCTAGGCCATGTCCTTTTACCACATTTTAGCTGGAACATTCCCTCATTTGTTGCTGGCTTAGCGCAAGCCCTGTGGTGGCACGTTTGAGTAATGGCTTCCTTCGTGCTATCAGACCGTGTAGGTTAGCTTTGCAAAGTGTTCCGGACAGCGGTGACCGATGGGATTTTTAAAAATTTATGTTTGGCAGATGGAGCTCATTTATTTGAGTGAAATGATCCGTGTTCATATGCAGATAACAATTTACCATGAGTATGACGCTCTCTGGTCTGTTCGTAGGTTTTTGTGTTGCTGCGTTATGTATTTTGTACTCCACCTGTTTATTTCTGTCCTTGAGAGAGAGAGTTAGAGAGAGAGAGAACAAGGGTCTGTTTTCAAGGTCAACTTTCCCTTCCCTTCAGTTCCCACCACAGTTTACACGCAAGGATAACTCCAATGCCATTGATTTCCTAATGATTTCACAATGGGAAGTTATCATTCCCCCACAAGCATATCTGCCCAGGTTGTGGTAATTCCACGTTATCAGCGGTGTGCCTTGTTAATGCAAACACCGAGGTCTGTTTGAGTGGAAAGACCCAGAAACAATGACACTTTTGTTCCCCTGTCCCGCTGCTTAAGTGAGCAGGGATGCAGAGGGGACCTGAGACAGACCGCGTTTTCGACAGCTCTTCATGTATAGGGCAGGCTTCTGATTGGACGGGAGGATGTGGTCTTCCTCTGGTATTCCACTGCTTACTAGCTGAAACAGCAGCTTTGTGTGACAAACAATAGCTTCTGGTCTGACGTCACATTCTTCAGATTTTTCTAATTGTGTCAGTATCCGCTTCTGTATGGCAGACATTGCGCTTTAGGCAGAGCTAAAGTGTTATGTGGGACTCCATCAATCCGCCAATCCTATGATTACCTTTTCTTAAATTTCCCCTTTGACTGGCAGCAAACATCATCTAGTGATGAGGGTCTCGACACGAACCTGCTGAAAATCAGACATCATGAGGCACAAACCGCTGTCGGAAGGAAACATATCACAGGAAATTAAAGAAATATATTATTTTTTCATATTTTAAAAGCTATTTTGTTACACCGAGGTCCTGCATAGAGGCTAAGCTACGGCTTTTAACTGTAATCCAAATTTCATGTGGATTTCTTCCCATGAAGCCTGAGCTGACCAGTAAAATAATCTACACAGGAACACAGGGATCTCATGGGAAGGAAAAAATGAGAATCACACATGTTGAGACTGAGGTTGAGACCGATGCTCATTTTCGGTAGTGATTGGATTGACATGATGTACTGAAAGTAAATAAATAAGACAAAATGGACAATGATGAGGATTGTTAAAGCTGAAAATTATGAAGAAGGCCTGTGAGAGTATCAGAATGGCACGGTGGCTAACCTTATAGTGACACAAGATCTCAGAGCTCTTTTCCGTGATGCTAAGGGATCATCACAGATTAGCGGCAGATTATGAATAGCTGCTACAGTTAAAGCCTGCGTCGAAAAACCAACTGTGTTTCATGGCTTTTAGCATCGAGGTTTCTGGGCTACTGTGCCGTGAGTGAGATGTGGTCAGAAAATGGCTGTGTCTCCAAACAGAGGTCAGACTGCTTCTGTGGTCTCCTTCTTGTTCGGTTGATGCCAGCATCTCGTAACAAGCTTCTGTGCAGATAGCCGTGTGATGTGATATCATACCGAACGGAGATTCCAATTCCTGTGGGGAACATTGGATGTTTATGATGTCATTTGCAGAAATAATGATTATTTTTGATATATGTATTTCATGTATATCAGATCACGTTTTTCCCACATGTCATCTAATACTGTCTCCTACAACTGTAAGCATTATGTGTACACACATAAGAGCACATCACACACACACACCCACACACATACACAGACACACTGCGTTTCTATATTTTTAACCCCAAACCACGAAAATGGAAAAAAAAACAAATGAAAAATGATGCCGTCCGTGCTTACACCACTCGCACAGACACGACTGGTACGCTTGAGACCAGCCTTCAGGGGAAGGAAGATCAGCGAGTTTGACTTTCCAGATAGTTTGTAGAGGCGGCACACGCAGACGAGCAGGAACAGTGACAGAATTAAGCTAATCCTGTCACCGCTTCATTAATGTCACACATTTTCAAGGTCGTTGAGACATCTTGATACTTTCCTCACTGAGCTTGTGCCTCAAAACACAAGTGGGGAAAGGAAACGTGTAGAATGTCTAGAGAAGTGTTGACGGAAAATGCTGAAAGCTTCCGAAAAAGGGGCGGAGCTAGGAAGGTTTGGGAACAAAGCCTGGAGCTTTACCCGGGAATGTGAACTCTGACCCCCCTGGGGGGTGCTGGTGGTGGTGGTGGGGGGGGGGGGGGCAAATGGCCAAAGACGGCAATTAA
>JABFEB020000008.1:4572978-4585713 GCA_019775895.2 Stomatorhinus ivindoensis | reverse complement strand
ACTGGGGGGGCGGGGGGGAGGGTGAGCTTTACAATGGGGGCTAAATCATCTATTAATTCCCTGACACAGTTTAACAAAGATCAAATGTATCCGCAAGGAAAACAAGCGGCGGAGGACAACACATGTTTGAAGGAGCCAAGAAAGCGATGCCCTTGATTACGTGCTGATGAATAACCTTCTGTTCCTCGGACGGGAACAGCCGGGGACAGAGAGCCCTGCAACCAGGAGCTGATTCCCAGGCTCAGACCGTATGGACAGACATACCATGATACTTTTCCAAGCCACTCTCTTCCCGTCCACGCAAACCGCATGGACTTGGCAGGCCTATGGAGGGCCTGATATGTGTCTGACGGTGTTTCCCTAAGAAACTGCAGCCCAATACCCCTGAGACGTTTGTCCTTTTGGATATTAATGCCGGGAAGCCACGCTGACAAAGCCAGACGTTTCCCCCGTTATCTTTGTCTTGCACTCCCATTAAAGATGTCCCCTTGTCATCTGACGCGTGGCCACGACGGAGACAGTCTGAGAGGCTCGAAGTCGCAGGGCTGAAATCTGAATATGCCACAGTGACGTATCTGGTGTGACCTGTAATTTTAGTGCAGCGTGGCATTTATTCACCTGAACAGCAAATTGACCTGTTTTCTGCAAAAGTTGCCCTCTGAAACCCTAAGAGATTGGCGGTAACTATCACTGAAAGTGAATTCAACACACATATCCAAACATTAGAGCCTCGAACGCAGGTGGAGGTTTTTATGCTGTCACCAATAAGTTTCAGCTTAGATTGATTGATAGCCTCGGTTCATTTAGAATCTGTTTTGCCAGACACACAAGAACAAGCCTATATCAGACACGTGTGTTTGACTAATAAAAAAAAAATCTAAAACAGGTAAATCCTGCATAAACAAGCAGCTCGTGGTGACAGATGAAAGGAGAGCATTTATGAAAAAATGTGTGGTTTATTTTAAAAAGGGGTCTGACCCCTGTACTTGGTTTAGGCACCAAGCAGCCAGCCCACATAATTCGAAAATGAGCAGCTAACCAGCAAAGTGATTGAATTTGTTAGTCATGAACCGGTGAGTTATAGTTCCCGGGCAACAAATCACAAAGATTAAATAAAGATGAAACAGGCTACAGCTCGTTAAAAACCTGATTATTATGACGTGCAATTATTCTGTTAACAGTTAACTGGTAGGCCCCGCTGTTTTGTCAGATCTCATGCAGTAAGCGGGAGAGAATTTTGCGTGTTAATTTGTGTGACAGACGAATGACTGCTCAGTTCAAACAGCCAGATCTTAGCCAGTAAGATGGAGCAGTTCCTCACGGACTCGATCTTCTCTGCCACCGGGGGATGTTTGGGATGGTGCTTCGTCTGTGGCCCCCGGTAGGGAGCGAATTTTGGTGCCGCGGGGAGATGCTAACACGCAGAGCGCGGCCGCTCATCTCCACAGAGCACTGTTTTGTTTCCCAGGCTGCCATCCATCACAAAGCCCTTTGGAGGGAAATGAGAAAAGACGGCGATCTGGGCCGAGGCCTCTGACCCCCGCAGAGCCAAGGGTCAGACATTTGGCAACTGTGCAGGCCCTGTGTTTCGACCAGAGGTCCCGTCGACAAAACATCCCGGGGCAAGAGCGGTGAATGGGGCAGGACGGTGGGAAAACGCCGCGGCCACGTCAGGTGTCCGTTTCAGAGGACGAGAGGCCGTATCAGCTGACAGCTGGGGTCAGAGGTCACATTTCCAGTCTGAGGCTCTGGCATAGATACAGTAACATCTGTGCTGTCAAAGGCTGCTGGGAACAGCAGAGTTAATATCCCAGCAGAGGATAGGAGATTTTTATATGAGGATGAGTCTTTGTAGTCGTATATCATGCATATCGTTAGGGTTAGGGTTTTAAAAGAAAACAGCCTAAAGAAATGACCGTTAGCAGCATTAAAAGTGGATTTTAAGGTTTGTGATAGTAGGTGCGTACCCTCGTTTTTGGGGTGAACGGTGCCATCTTCAGTGCGTCCTCTGTCTTCCATGTTCTTCTCACGAGAAGCTGCATTAGAGGCTTCTGTCCCCAAACCTCCCAGCAGACCCCATCTGATAGGCCTCAGTGGGGCAGTTAACCGCTGCTGTAAGATGGTCCGTGGGCTCTGAGCAGCTGTTCCGTGTGGCCTGAACACAGTCCCTGGGAAGGGCTGCCTAATTATGCTCCCACACCCATTAATGGCTCTCCTCATTTTGACACTTAACCCTCATTGATTGATCTGATGTCATTCTTGTAAGACTGAGGTCTCTCATCAATAAAACTGATGCTGTCTGTTTCCAGACCGTACTGTGTACTGGGGACCCTGAGACCAGGCACCTGCACTGCCCTCCCTTACTTATCTATCCTTATTCATGATAAATTATGACATGTTAGACACTGACAAGAGGGAAGAATGTGACAGACTAATGCTGTGTGTGTGATTTTGTTCTGATTTTATTCCTGACATATAATCGATGCTTATGACTGAAATCAGCATTTCCTTCATTAACTGCTGCTTTACAGATCAAGCGACAGGCCGAAGGCGTGTTCTGTCGGCCCGCGGCATAACTGCAGTATGTGTGAGCCAGGGGGTCTCTGGGAGGGACCCCTGAGCCCTGCGGCCGACGTCCCCGTCGGCTTTTCTGGAATCTTATTTTATTCAGCTTACCCAAACAACAAACACGCAGGCCAATTTTCCAGTACATTAACCTGGGAGATCTTCACTACTGGAGAGTCTGGAGGAGAAGGACAGCGAGGCCTAGTGTAAGATGGATGGGGGGTCACCCCAGGTTCCACCTCCTCCCAGTGCCACGATTGTGCCTGGAACAAAGGCCTCATTGAGTGCGGCGCTTCACATCGGCATCATGAACCAGTAGCACTTTCAGAGGGCCAATTCTTGTCCTTCACTTCCTGGTGGAAGTTTCTAAGCTTTGGGCCCATAGGGAGCAGCCAGCGCCTGTCACTGGGACACCAGGCGTGATGGAACAGCGAGTCTCTGATACTTCACGGCATTAATGGAGCGCGAGGCTCGACGTCCAAAGGGATCACTCAGATGGGCCAAAGACACAGCAAAAGCACCTGTCCCCATTTCACCGTATCAAACCGGCACGACCCAAACATGTCAGTCGTGACTGCAGACTTCTAAGCTACCTTTCTCTTCCCTTACAGCTGACGTCTTTCTGCTGAACACTCTACATTTGTAACTCGACTCTCGTCTGAGAAACCATCTGCCAAAACTTTTTCAAGAGCTCATGTAATTTCTGGAAATAGTTAATGGTATAAGAATGAAATACTAATTTCATTAATTTCATTCCAGCTGGGTACAGGGTCTAGTTATACATAACTACATCCTGCTTCATGCCAAATTAAACACGGTGTAGCAGCCTGATTGGTCACACCAGATGACTGCATTTTCATCTTCTTTATTGATCTTTGGTGGGTTTCTGATAACGAAAGCAGCTGCATACTGCCACCTACTGCAGTGGAGTGTCTCTACACTAAACCCATTAAGACCAACCATGCTCAAGTACAGACAACAAAAGCTGGATGCCAGAAGATGCAGGTGTTGTGTCTGATCACAGTACCTGAACATTGACATGGATCTGATAAATATACCTGAATATGGGCAGGGTTGAGGTTTGATCACTATCCCTGAACACTTGCAGCTTCAGGGTCTGATCACTATCCCTGATCACTTGCAGCTTCAGGGTCTGATCACTATCCCTGAACACTTGCAGCTTCAGGGTCTGATCACTATCCCTGAACATGGGCAGCTTCAGGGTCTGATCACTATCTCGGAACACTGGCAGCTTCAGGGTCTGATCACTATGCCTGAACACTTGCAGCTTCAGGGTCTGATCACTATCCCTGAACACGGGCAGCTTCAGGGTCTGATCACTATTCCTGAACACTGGCAATTTAATTGTCTGATCACTATCCCTGAACACGGGCAGCTTCAGGGTCTGATCACTATCCCTGAACACTGGCAATTTAATGGTCTGATCACTATACTGGAATACTGACAGGTCCTAGCTTTGATCACTACTTGAACATTGGCAGGCTCCTCAGAGATCAGTACCATTTTCCAGCCAATAAGCCACACACAGCCTTCCCTCATTACACACAGCCTTGAGCTGCAGGAACATCAGTGCTCTGTCTAAATTATGTCACCATAAATGAACCTGGCTTCTCCTTTCAGCCAGGATGTTTGGTAAACGGGCCACTGTGAAAGGTGAAGCATCCCAGGAAATGACAGTAAAATGTAATGGATGTAATGTAGACGGTCTCGTTGGATGCCATGCTGTTTAAATATTTCCTGTCAGCAGTATTTACAGCCTCATTCGATTTATTTTAGTAACGAATTACACAAACAGCAATAAAGTCAAAATAAATAAAATATATGTGCACTTTGCACTTTCAAGTGGACTTTGTCACAATTAAAACCTAAATGCTAACAAATAAAGTTTATTATCACTTTTCTTGTATTTTCCTTTATTGATATTGTAAAGCTTGATTTGTTTTATTGTTATTCTGGTTTACTCTCTGGCTAATGAATATTTCATTATCCTCTGGAGAGTTATCCTATAACGGTGTATTCTAAATTATCTGAGCAATATCAGCCGTTACAGAGGAAACAAATTTCGACTTTTCACGCCATTGCTCGGAAGGGTCTGTGGTGACGCTTTAAGCAGGAAGCTCTGAAGAGCTCCATTCTGTCTCTCAAGATATATATGCATTTAACTTTGAGAGACAACCTCTGCATCCAGGCCTTCTGCCGTTTTCCTGTATTTCAAATACACAGAGTCACAAATCCAATCAGCACCGCTACTGTGAGTTACTGTGTGACAGACTGTTTACCTTGGGTGACACAGCGGTTTGTTGGTTCACCTCGCAGTTGCCTCACCTCCAGGGTTAGGGGTTAGAATACCGCTGCTGCCTTGTGTGGGTGTATGTGTGGAGTCTGAACACGCTCCCTATGATGTGTGCTCTGGCTGCTCTGGCTTTCTCCTGCTGTCTAAACACTTATGCGGGTGTATATGTGTGTGTGCGTGTGTGTGTGTGTGTGTGTGTGTGCTTGTGTGTGTGCGGGTGTATATGTGTGTGTGCGGGTGTGTATGTGTGTGTGCGGGTGTGTATGTGTGTGTGCGTGTGTGTGTATGTGTATGTGTGTCCTTGGGTTATGCATACAGTATATTGCATTTTGGGGATCAAGTGTCACGACAATGTGATAAAAACCTGTTATTTTGACATTGTGGGGACCCTATTTTTGGTCCCCAGAAGGGGGAAACTCAATTTCATAAAAATCTGTGATAGCAAAAAAAAACTAAAAATGCTCAAAGGTTTGGTTACTTATGGCTGAGGGCTGGGCAGGAGTTAAGGTGGTCATAGGTGGGGTTAGGGTTTTGTTCCACAGAAATGAATGGACGGTCCTCACAAGGATATGAATAGAAATGTGTGTGTGTGTGTTTGTGTCTGTCTTTTGGGGTTGGGGGGGGGGGGGGAGTTATGTATATATTACATCACGGGGACTAAATGGCACCTTGCATGTGACAAATAAAAATCCATGAATCCCTGAATCCTTGGATTCCAATTCATAAGAACTTGGTGAACGTCAGTGAAGAAACGTCTTGGTGGGTTGAGCTTGGGTCACTGTTAGTAAGCTGTTAGTTGTGCTTGGGTCACTCTTGGACAAGCTGTTAGTGATGACTGTTGCACCTGGAATTATACCCTAAGAGTAAGATTTTTCATTTCCCCACTGTTAATTTTTGTTGCTCACTACTTCTTGTAGTACTCAGCACAGTTAATAGATGACAAGAGATTAACTTTAAGATTGCATTGTTCTGCGCGAATATTTAGAAGCTAACAATGTTGCACATTTAAAAGTAGGCTGCACTCATAGCCAACCTGGTGGCTTCTGAGAAGTTTTAAAACTATTTTTGAGGCTTTATTCTTTACGTTCTTGCTCTCATTCGCTGTGAGTTCACTGGCGCAGTGGCTTATGTTAATACCATGTTCTATTCACCGTCAGTGACCCCTGTGCTCCAGTCAATCAGCCACATCAGCTTTCCTCTACTTCCTATTGTGGGCAGATAATGAAAGCTAGACAGTGTAAGTCATCGTTGCAGCTCTCCTTCACTCTGTACGCAGGTGAGCTGCACCGCAAGGAGGTACTGACTGCTACTTTTTATGCCTACCCGCTGTCGAAGTTTGAATTTCAAATTGTTCTGCTATTTTGTTTCTAATTCCTCTTAAAAGATCCCCATGACTTCATAAAGGTGAGACGGGCAAGTCAGACAGGAGATGTTCTGCCTCAAAGCCACTGTGTATCCCTGGAGGAACAGCAATATGAATGTTGCCTGTCAAAACCATGGTCTGGTGGAGAGAACACAGCACTGGTGCTGCTACATACACACTGAGTGTTGTAAAACATCTGGAAAGGCTTGTACTTTTATTCACATTTCTATTTCAACATTTTTTGATGAAAGACAAACGTTTTCACGTAAACAGTAAAGACGCCAGGGTTACTACAAGGGAGGGAAGTTCTAAAAAAGCAAGTAGACTGACAGTTTGTCTTAAACGCTGAGGGGGAGGTGGGCTACTTCCCACAGCAGGTTTAGGTACTGGATGAACTCTTCTGCCTGAAAGGGTCACTTGACCTCCCACAGAAGCTGATACTTAAGGATGTGCGACAGCTTTTTCAAATGCTGCCCATTCACCACTTACGGGCTCGCCGGCAATTCTGGCTCTTCCCCTGTTGATTTCTGATTTCAATTTAAAATCGCCAGCAAAACCAACGTCTGTCCAATTTCAGCCTTCTGAGTGGTCACTTGACCTGATTGCATGGGGTGAAATGCTCTAATTTCGCTGGATCCTGCAGATGAGAACATCCCCTAAAATCTGATGGTGGAATTTACAAAGAGAAGCGGAGATAGGAGCTTAGGTACTACACATCCAGAGGACGTTCACAATGGGCAAAGTGGAGAGATGTAACCTAATCATGCTTCCACAGCGATACATCACACTGACCTTAAGTTGACTTGACTGCCGTGTGGTACCCATTGTTCTTGGCATTACGACAAGTGAGCATGTCTCTGAATTGTAGCCCGTAACATGATCCCCCCTGTTTTTTCACAAAGGCAACTCCCCCAAAGGCAACACACTTTTAATAATAATGGATTATAAGCCAACGATCCATGCCCTACCTTGGGAATCTTACTTAATGTCTCCCCTTCATCATCTCTGAACACTTACCAGTCATTCAAGGCTAGAGCTGTGTTTGAAATCCAATACATGAGAGGCTTGATGTGCAGCGGATGTAACATTTTGAAGGCAGACACCTCGGCGATACCTGTTCATACAAGAGCCCATTGAGTGATTAACACACACTCGTTTGTCAGCTCATTTCGGGCACTGATCACAATTAGTTCTGGGTGTGTCAGACCCCAAGTACTCGAAAGGCTGCTTGACGCTCCATTTAAATAGAGGGAGGCCCACGGGAGTTTTACTCACACAAAAGAGTTCCGAGGGCAAAATGAAAAATTATTGATTCAAAGACCAATCAGATTGTAGAGGCGGTGGGTCCCAGCAACGAACCGATCTAATGTCTTGGTCCCGCCTCCTCTAGTTGCTTGGACCTACCTCCTCTACAATCTGATTGGTTATCTCTCTGAACCAATCTTTCTTCGTTCTGCCCTCAGGACATTATTGTGTACGTAAAACTCCCATGAGCATGTAGAAGAGTCTGTAGTTTTTTTTTTAAATGACAGATGTATTCATGGATAACATATATTTCTGCTTGATATTTTTAAGCATCGTGTACTTTAAGAAGAGACGTGTGCTAGTTTTTATTGCGGGATTGAACACACTGTGTCTTCTTTCTGTGGAGAAATGCATCGTTCAGATTTTTTTATTATACCTGCAGTTTGTTAAGCAGTAAGAACCACAAGCTTTGCACTTAAACAGATTGCTGTTGTCTTGGAGAAAAGGTGCCCTCTGGCTATTTTTTCTTACTGTGCGACTGTTTTGTATGACATGTCAGGTGCCTCTGTGGGTACGATGGATGCGGGTGGCCAGGAAAATGAGAATGAGCAGCTCTGCCAGTTACGGACCGCAGGCTTGCCAACTCTCACGCATCTGGCGTGACACTCACGCTTTCACACTCACACTCACACTCACGCTTTCACACTCACACTCACATAAGAAATCTCATGGCAAATCTATATTCCATCATAAGCCTAAAACTAGCTACATCAATTAAATACGTTGGGGCAGTTTGCAAACCCTATGATCTATTTACAAGGTAATAAAACTGTTACATACTTGTAAATCCATGTTGGTGCAGTCCTGGGTAGGATCGAAAATTTCACTCCAACCAGCTGAACAAAGCTGGCAACCCAGGGACCAGACAGTCAGACATGGGGGATGGTGATCTGGTTAAGAAGAAGGTGGTTTCATTTAGATTTTAGTTGTAAAAGAATCTGGCCATTAGCACTAGTGCCACAGTAAGTAAGAAAAGAGCAGGTCGGGGCCCAGACCTGGAGGCAGGGTGGCTCACTGGCGAAGCTGCACCCCCCCCCCCCCACCTTTACATTGTTCTCCAACCCTGCGATAAGACCAGCAACGTCTGCACTTTCAGTCTCCCTCAATAGCTGGCACAAGTCTGTTAAAAGTTAGTTATCTGTCTTTAAGTCCTTGACCCTAAATTGTAAACATGTATTTTTTTTCAACACTCAGCACTCCGGCTGGGGAACAGTTTTGTCAACAACACTGCTCCCCCCCCCTCCCCCCCAGATAAACAGTGGTGTTTGAAGCTATAGCTGACTTTGGAGTCCTCCGCAGACCTCCTCTCTCTCCTCCTGACCGGCGAGGTTAAGCTTCTCTGACCTCCTAACCCCACAGGATGTGTCCCGGCTCCTTCTCCCATGCCTCGGTCCCCCCTCCCTCACCCACGGAGCGTGCACTCTGATCATCAGCCTCCTGAAGCGTCCGCTGCTCAGTCCGGCGGACGAAAGATAACGGCGAATAATGTCAGGAAGTCAGACACCAGCCCGAACCCCACAAACAGACAGGAGCAGATGTTTGCCAGCCGGCCGCTTTAGTGCTCAGTTCCTTTAAAGTGACCACATCCTCTTTCCCTGCCCTGCGTTGGAATCTAAAGCTCCTTCTTCAGAACAACCAGACAATAGAATTAGTTTGGTCATAAATAAAGCCACGACCACAGTAAATAAACAGCTTCAGGCCGACTATCTTTCTGTTCCCTTTGTAGTTTGGTATCTATGCGTTGTGTGCTGTGTTCGGCCACACCAAGCCCTTCCGTTTTAGCCCCCACTTGTCTGATATTTGTTAAGGATCCTCCCCACAGCTTATAAACACTCCCTGCTGATCCGGTACACGAAGAGGCTGCTGACGGTTCTGGCCCTGCAAGGACAGCATCACAGCTCCATGTCTCGTGAGAGTTTCGGGGTCCAAGAGATTTTCCACGCCGCTCCATGGCTGGTTTGGACAGAAAATTTCAACATCCCAGTCAAAAACCTGAGAAAATATTTTTTCATTACTTCATTACAAATTCTTGCTTTAATAGGCATAGTGCAGAGACAAAACTGACACGGGTAGATAATCAAACACTTGTAGGGCGGGAAGGAGCTCCACCAGAACATCTCCTGGATACTTGGTGCAGATGGTAGAGGTTGAGATGAAACAGCCTTGCAAGTCATGGATGTGCATGGACCCTGAGCCGTATGTGTCTGGATCTCTCGCTACCTCCTTCATGCTGTGTACTGGGGCGAAGCTATAATTGCTTTAAG
Organism: Stomatorhinus ivindoensis; assembly: GCA_019775895.2. Taxonomy (NCBI): domain Eukaryota; kingdom Metazoa; phylum Chordata; class Actinopteri; order Osteoglossiformes; family Mormyridae; genus Stomatorhinus; species Stomatorhinus ivindoensis. Next base: position 4,575,902 of record JABFEB020000008.1, on the reverse strand, counting down.
TTATGCAGAGCTGACACACTGTACTGGTACACATATGTCTGAGCACCTAATGGAGATGAAAGTCCTTTAGCTCAAAAAGCAAAGCCTTCATATTCCTGCAGGGGGGTGTATTCATATGACTGCAGGATAGAAGCAGCCCTTTGAGGAGGACAGTGAACCTGAAGATATCATACGCAGTACATAATGGCAATGATGATGGGTCTGCAGACAGCTGAGTACTTGAGAAACAAAACACCACAATGACTACTCAAGGATTCATAAACAGCCCACCACAATGAGTACCACAATGAGTTCTCAATTACTGAGAAACAGAACACCACAATGAGTACTCAAGGATTCATAAACAGCCCACCACAATGAGTACCACAATGAGTACTCAATGACTGAGAAACAGAACACCACAATGAGTACTCAAGGATTCATAAACAGCCCACCACAATGAGTACCACAATGAGTACTCAATGACTGAGAAACAGAACATCACAATGGGTACTCAAGGATTCATGAGAGAGCCCATCTCCAGTAATACTTTAAGCCCTGTTAAGCCCCACATTTTCAGCGTCCCTGACCCCCCAGCTCCCCCATGATAAGACCTCATGGGCAGTGCGTCAGTGGACGAGTAATGGCCCGTTGCCTCATTCTTCTTCGAGCTGGCAGGGTGGGTGAACAGCAGCGAGGGGTTATATCCTGTTCAGATGCGCTAAGACTCTCAGGCTGTAGTAGCGGATCCCGGCGAGACATCGGAGGGCGGCGCATGACGGCGGGGGAGCTGACAGCAAGCGAATGCCGCTCGGCGCAGCGAGGGGCAGGGCGAGGCGGGGTGGCACGCCGCACACAGACGGGGGTCTGGTTTCAACCCTACAGTCATCAATCATCCAGGCGACTCTGCTCTGTGGCGACTGACACCCTGCATCCCAGGGAGGCCAGCGGGGGGGGGGGAACTCAGAAAGGAAAGATGCAGTAAAGCAGCACTATCAGCTGACAGGAAGCCTGCACAGACACAGAGCCACCGCCTGTACTGTGAAAAGGCTCTTAGGAGTGATGCGTGTGCAGTGCGATTGCCATCTCTGCCCTGTAAAATCCTGGACACTATGTCATCGACCAAAAAGATTACACATAGCAACATCATTCCAAAGGTGTGTTTAAGTCTCTTTGACAGGGAAATTGACAGGGACATTCCATGTTTCAGAATGAAATTTATTTTTCCAGGACAGACGACCATCCGCCCTGGAAAATCCTGGATGGGTGGCAGCGCTAATGCATGGTGGTACAGCTAATGAACCACTTATGGGCGTGTCCAGTCCTGTCTTCTTGTCATGGTTAAAAGGAGATGGGAGGAGGAGGTGATTACCTGTGTTTACATCGTTCTCACGGGATGAAATTGACCATTTTTAGGTTACTCAGTTGTTCAGACATTCGTTATTTTATGAAAAAGGGCTAGTTCCTATTAAGGATGTCCAATGCTTGAGGGAATCTGGATTTATGTGGGTGCGGCCTGCTTCAGATTGACTGTGACATGTTGATGTAAATTTGGAAGTACTCTTTGAAACAATATTTAAAAAAATACAAAAAATATTAGATGACAGGAAGCAGGCATGAGGTGTGATGATGTAGCTAGAGAGCTGTATTACCATTCTGCCCAGATTCGATGTATCCAGTAATAAAGCAGCTTTGGGTAATTTAACTCATCTTGTTGAACCATATAATCCCCAATCCTTGCTGTCGTCATTACTGCAGGGTTCCCTGGAGGCTTAATTCAAAGCAATTTCAGACAGCTGAGAGACACTCTCAGATTTCTACGTGTAACTGTAGGAAGCTTTCTGACAGTAGAGGCTCATTCATGTACTGTTAGAGAAGCAGAGAGGGAAGAGGGACTGAATTGGGGTTGGTGCGATTGTACAATTGCTCTCACCAGAGTCCTGCACCGGGTCAGGGTACCTGCAGAGTTTATTGTTCTGGAATTTTACGGGTGGGTAATTCATTACACGTGGGCAGGTAGCAGTTCAATCAAAACAGTATTGTAGCCTGCAAAAATAACATATAAGCGAAAATATCTATGTATTAGACTATCATGTAAAATCATTACAGTGTGTTCAGTATGTTGGGGGTACTTTATGGTGATTTCGATTATTTCTCTCCAAGTCGGCACTCGGATGAAAACGTCACAAAAATCTCGCCCTATCGGAGGCGGCCATGTTTGTTCCGAGATGTGGGTAGCTCGAACGAGAGACTGTCAGATGTGATGTCACTCAACTCGGAATTTCTGAGTTCCGAGTGAAAAACAAACGTACCATTAGTTAACCGCCTTGACAAACATTCACATACACGTCGGAATCCTTGCTGAAGCGTGTCGTCGTGTTCTCTCTTTTACGCTCGTCACAGTATGGATAGCTTAGAACTATCTGGTCTGATTTTGTGTTAAAAGTTTGATATGACTTTTTCGTTTCAATTCAAGATTCAAGGCCTAGCGCTTGTCACGTTAAGAGGTGCCTAGAAAGAATAATTGTGTGTAATTTATCACGGGCACGGGTGGGTAACGGGCAGAATGTTAATGGGCCCGGGCGGGTGCGGATTTAACTTAGAAATAATCACGGGTGCACGGGTGGGTGTGGTGCTGTACTGTGCGGGTGCGGGTATCCAAAAGTGGACCTGTGCAGGACTCTGGCTCTCACTGATGCTTATACCAATACTCATATGGATGCTTATACCAATACTCATACGGATGCGTATACCAATACTCATACGGATGCTTATACCAATACTCATACGGATGCTTATACCAATACTCATACGGATGCATATACCAATACTCATACGGATGCTTATACCAATACTCATACGGATGCATATACCAATACTCATACGGATGCTTATACCAATACTCATACGGATGCATATACCAATACTCATACGGATGCTTATAC
>JABFEB020000008.1:4522669-4533860 GCA_019775895.2 Stomatorhinus ivindoensis | reverse complement strand
CCCCCCCCCCCCCCCCCCCCCCCCCCCCCCCCCCCCCCCCCCCCCCCCCCCCCCCCCCCCCCCCCCCCCCACGGGTTTGGACAGCCATGTGTGGGGTCCCGGAGGAGCTGAAATGTGATTTATTGAAAATCCCACACAGCGACTTCCTTTCAGCCGGGTCACCGGGCCGAAACATGAGGAGGAAGGAATTGTGGGCCACGGCGCTGGGTGCACGGCTCCGTCCCAGCGCGCGGGAATCCCCGCGAACCAGCTCCCGATTTCACGGCACATTTCCAGCAGAAGCGCGCCTGTCTGGATGTGTAAAGGCACCCGGAGGACGGCCAGCGGGGCGGCGCTCTGGGATTAGGTCTGCTCGTCAGTTTATCATTCATCAGTCAGAGGGGGAGGGGAGGCGAGCGAGTCGCTAATTCTGCGAGCGGCGCCTCCCTTTGTAGAGCAGGATTAATGAGAGTCCTGAAAGAATCTGATGAGTTTAAAGCTGCACATGAGAGGGAGGTGAAGAGCCGCCAGATCAGAACAGGGCTGCCATTATGGATTCCCATAAATCAAGGCAGCCTGTAGCAGCAATGCATCTCACACACCATCTGGACTTTAACCTTCTCTCTCTCTCTCTCTCTCTCTCTCTCTCTCTCTCTCTCGTATTTTGTGTGATAATTGGGAGGATATGGAGTCCAACCTCTTCACAGATAATGTAGCACACACATGCGGACGCAATAAAAAAGTCCACTGTTGGTTTTGGAGCCCGATATTGCTGGGAAAGGGGGCTCCAGCCCCGGCGGGGGGCGGGGGGGGGGGTCAGCGCAGGCAGGAACGGGTGAGCTCGTGAAGACGGGGACGCCGTCGTTTCCACAAGGAGACGGCATGATTGTCCCGAGTCTCTGAGCCCACCGGGCCTCACGATAAGCAACACCGTCTCCTGTCTGGTCATGTGACACACCAGCGGGATATCCCATAAGGCCAGGCGAGCTCTAAGGGGGGGTCCGGGCCTTGTGAGAGGGGGCGGGCTGCGTGCAGGACCAGCTACAGCATAAGACTGCTAACCAGGCATCAGGGACATTCATGAGAGGGAATGCGGTCCCACAGTGTCATCATGTGGAGGACATCGGATAATCACTCATGTTGGGCAGAGAGCCGCACTTGAAAACGGGGACTGTGGGCAGATCTTAGCGCAGGCATGGTTCAGCGAAGCTCCAGCCTGCACTACTCTGTCTCCTGTTATCTCTTTCACGCTCCCTTCCAGTCGAAATGGGTGTCCAGTGCTTATGGCTGAAGCTATTAACTGAAGTTATTGATGAAGGTACTGTAAAGGATTGTTGGTATTTATTCCTGAACCAGCAGCGCTTCTCACGCAGTCTGGTGTATCTTTTACAGTAGCTTCATGTAATTTATATGTCTTGGTGCAGAATGTTTAATCTGCCCAGGATGGCCACAGCCCAGCCTTCCATGGAGCTCCAACTGTGTCTGAATCATCCATGATTGATGTGCTTTATTGAGCTATTATGCGGAATAACAATTTACAAGTTTACTTGAATGTCAAGTATGTGCCAACACCCCCGAAATCCACACCATTGCTGAACTGGCCCCATGATGAGGTCATTAAAATCATTAATTTAATCAGTCTTTGGCTGACGTTTTTTTTATGCTTGAAAACTAAAACCACTATCAGGTTAAAAACTCTACATCCCCATCACTACCATATTAAAACACATCCCCATCATTACCATATTAATTATACACACGGTATGGAAGTGTGTACAACTGAAAACATAATTAGATTAATGATCAGTTTATCACAAGACACTGCATAGACAATTACTATTAATTAAAAAATGTGTAATATGCCTAATAACGATAATGACCCTGACAAGAAACATTAGAAATAAACTGTAATAACATGTCAAATGTGAAGTTGTCCATGCAGCACATTTTAACAGTGATTTTGGTATCATATAGCTAAAAAAAATTGCAGTACCATTATTTTGGGAAATTCCTGTATGAAATCATTTCTTGATAATATGAATAAATCCTCATATGTTATTTATGACTATGACTAATACTTGTATTAATTTGCGAGGAAAAGAAAATGTGGTAGATTTTAATGTTTAGAGGAGCTAAACGCAGTCCTGTCCTGTGTTTTTACTCTGTTACACTGTGTGGAGTTAATTTTTGATATTGCTGCACAGCGTGGGAAAACGGGGGCTGAGGAATGAGAGGGGTGGACGGGATCAATACGGCCTGGAAAAAAGCGGAAAGGGTCACTCGCTCACTGACATCGGTCCCTGGCCGCGACGAGACCAGCTGAGCTATTTGTCGGCTGTTAACCTTTAAGCTTAAGTGTATTTGTTAGCGATAACGGGCTAACGGGGTTGCTCATGGCCGCCGGCGCCAGCTGGCAGCTGAAGACTGGCCAGCCTCGCCGGGGATGATGGTATGTCAGGCACCTGGCGGGTAGAGGTGTGGCCCAGCCCAATTTCCAGACCTATCAACGTAAGCAGCAGGAATTGTGTTCACTATAGCTTCTGCTGTGTGTCAGTGGATTGATATTTACAATAGATATTCCTTAATGATGGAATCTGAGCTCTGAGACAGAAAAGATTAATAGGTTGTTCCGCTGTTCCTCTGCTTCATGTCTTTGTCTGCAGTACCTCCACTGACTGAAAGGGGGCGTCGATTTTTTTTTTAATGGCTTCATAAAGTCATCCAGTGACCAGGTCGCCCTTCTCATAACGAGGGAACTGAGTGCCTGAGAGAAGCCATTCATCACCGTGAAGGAGCCCGCAGATCCGAGGGAGGTGTGGCCACGTCGTCACTGATCCCCGCTAACCTTTGCTATTAGCCGGCCGAGGCGGAGGCACCGCGGGGCCCTGGAGATCATGCGTGACAGCGGGATATTGAAGCACGAAAACGCCGGAGGTCACGGCCCATGCACTCGAGATGAACGAGTCCTCCTTTATCGCCGCCGTTGCGCGCACTTCTGCCTACCGTCAAGGGACAAGAATCCGGCTCTGCCTGAGAATCTCACCCCAGCGATCTCCTCAGCCAGATGCCGTCTGTTTTGCTTGTCCCTTGTTTATTTCTGTTTATCTATAAACATTAATCCATTGCTTAACACACAGTAAAGGTTAACATATCATATTGGAAGACCCACTGATTTCTTCATTAACAAATGTCTTGGTATTGTAGCAACAATCAATACATCATTCCAGGTTTTTCTTTGTACAATTTTGTTGCTTTTTATCCAAAGGGACAACATAATGAAAAAATTCTAGTGCTGCATTATGAGATTATCATCGTCCTCTCGCTGTACGGCTGCAGATGCTTTCAGTTTAGTCTTGTATAAATACGTTTAGCAAAGCTAATGTACATGATCTCAGTTTATCTTCAAGGCTTCCAGGCAGGAGAAGATCCTGGTATTTTTATCCGCCTAGACAAACAGCTCCTATGCCAGTTTGGGGCGGTGGGTGTGGGGAAGGTTGGGGGCACTGATACACCCCCTCCTTGAACATGTGCTCACAGCCACCCACTTCCGTCTCCCGCCTTGTTTACCGGGACCAAACCCTGGTCCGTTCTGTAAGACACGCACTGTTTTGTCAGGTAGACCTCAGGGGACCACCCACTATTTTGAGTCACATGTTAATGTTCAGTCCCTGAACAAATCTGTGACATCAGGAAGAGACAGATAAACAATAAAACAGACAAAAATCCCTTTACTATTTATCCACACAGATTGGTGTTGATGACAGGTAGGTGAGTCGCAGGGTAGGTAACAGACCAGGCGATGAAGGTGCCGAGAGCTCCATGTCTGACAGACTCGCAGTGGGTGACCAAAATGTCGTGTAGCATGAAGCTAACCAGGGTTTGTTCTGCAGGAAACTGGCACCGCGCTTTCATCGGAAATCCTCCAATTCATGGCGGTCTAACGACGGCGATTATCTCTGTCATGTAGGGATATTCCAGACACTTGCACAAATTTTCTAAGGGATTTAGATCTGGTTATTGGTCTGGCCAGGGATAACGAGCGATTAATTTGCGCTCTGACCAAGGAGCCGGCTAACTCCACGGTGTGTGATTACCCGCGTGTTCCCTGAGCTGCTGCGCAGTTCCTCACTTAGATGGGACACAGTGAAGCGTGTTAACCCCAACCCCAACCTGTGTGATCACCCCAATCCTACTGTGAGTGGTAGGGGTAAATCAGAGTACCCTGAGAAATGTTGGGAGGATGCTGCAAGCTCCAAACCCACAACACCGCGGCGGGGCCAAGGGCATATATCCCTTGCTGTGCCTGTCTGCAGTTCACAGCAATCCCACAATGCACTGGTTTATTCTGTTTTTCTTAGTTTGAAAATTCACTAATCTGGCCGATCTCACATCGTTCCATCTGAAAGCTACTCTCGGCGCAACATCGGACAGTAGAACACGGTCTCGTTGAATCCGGTGTCCTCTGATGTCAACCCGTCATATTAATATTCTGAAGGCATTGAATAGGGCTATTTCCTGTATCCGTAAACACCCTACTTCATAACGTTGACGTTTGGGAAAGTTTACTCCAGTGGAGAACTGCTTTACCATCAAAGGGACTGGGTCGCCCTCTTGGCGGGGAGGGGTCAGAGGCGAGCTGAGGGCAGCCGGGGAGAGGCGGACATCAGCACCGGTGCCAGATTCACATAACGGGCTCTTCCAGCTGCCGGACACCCACAGAGTCACTCTCTGCCAGACTCTTGACTTACAAATCGCTGCATCGGGCTTGTTATGGTTTGAGGATTCTCTCAGACAGAAAGAGGAAACAGGCCGGGCTTTCATTCCCACCGTGTCTCACAGTGCAGATCGTCCCTGGCTCAGAGTCAACGCGTCGCTCCTTCTGGCCTGTCGCTGGGTTGCTCCCATCATCAATAACCTCTTTTATCCGCCCCCCCCACCCCCACCCCCACAGCCATCTTTTGATGTCTACTTGGGTGAATTTCAAATTACTGACTTGGAGAAAATTTTAAAAGAGATGTTGGGAACAGAAGCCATCAGTGCTTCTACTTAACTCCTGTCTTTAATATACAGCATGGGACAGATGGTCAAGAATATTTCACCATGAGCGTGAGAAGGGCTGTTAATAGCGACTGGGCCAAATCCGGCCATTTTCTTGGGTAAATGAGTAGAAAGACTCTCTAGGCGGGGAGGGGGGGCGTTAGATATGTGGACAAGGGCTCCCTCCATCACTTCAAGGAAAAACAAACATAGAAACATCTGTTAACTTGAACGACTTGTGGAAGCTCCTGGACACTTCATTTCTAACAGTCACTTCCCAACGACAAGCTCCTTCATCACTGTCCCGGAGCTTCTCCCTGCTATCGATTTCACCTTTAACTCAGCGAGTCACCGCATCGCATTTTTAAATGGACAGTTCTTAGGTTAATCCAATATTTTTACTTGGCTTTCTAACAAAGCGCCTCATTTTCACAGTGGTTTCCGCGATGATGTGCCTCTCCCCGTCGCTTAATAGAAACCACGCATGATTGCAGTGCTGACTTTGTCTGTTTCAGGGGTGGCCTTGCTCCCCCAGGGTTTGGATTGGAATCCCAGCCTGCTCTGTGCATGCAGGGTTTACCTGTTTTCCCTGTGCTGATGTCTCAGAACAGCCCAAAATTCCCCGCCATGCATTGGAATCCCATGCAGCCCCTACCCCAGCCTTGTGCCTTGTGCGGCCTGGGATAGATTCCAGGCTCGCTCACAGCTCACGACTCCATACTGGATAAGTGCACTGAAGATGAAGGGATGGATAGATGGAATTTTAAATGAACTTATGTAAATAGTAGCACATGCATGCTGGCTATGCTTAATCGAGCTAGCGATGTACATTCCTTCACATGTACGCCTAAAAGAGCAGAACCATCTGGAAGCAGCAGGCTGGAGAATCCCCCCCACACCATGGACATGTGCAAAGACAGCTAGCCTCTCCAGCTGATTGGTGGTATGCTTCCTGTTTTATGTTGCCGGAAAATGTCACCAGTTCGAAAACATTACGTTCTTACGAGCGCCTTGGGCCAGACATGCAGCCGGCAGTGCACAGAGGGCGTGTCACAGGCCCCTGGCACTTATGTGAGCCTTTGAATGAAACTCGCTTCGCCTGTCCTGTCGCAGTGACTATGCTGATGGCCAAAAATCAGACCAGGCCTGGTCCTCATCACCAGAGAGAGCTCTCCTCTGTGTAGCACTGGCTAGTTACCCAGCTACATGTTCAGTTACTAAAATAAACACATGCCAGACCTTGGTTAAGAATTAGATAATTAATTATTTATGAAGTGATTAATGTCAGGTTATTAACCCACATGTGTACTTTAATGTGTGTCTTTACTGTGCTTTAAAGCAGGAAAGTTCAATGCTTTCCTTCCATTACCGTGTCAGGCTCTATTTCAGGTGTCATTCTGTGGCTGTCCAGAATGTTTATTCTTTTGATAACTTGCCGCTTTTATTAATTTTCCATTTTTTTTTTTTTTACGTATGAATAGACAGAACACCTTCTGTTACCAGGAGAGCGAGTTTGAGAAGTGAAAGGAGAGCTCCATTAAATGGCATCCAGCCCCTCTTTCAAAAAGTAGGTGTTCTAAGCAAATGCCCCTTTCTTCCCCTCTCATTCATGTCCAAATAAAAGGTTTTTCTCTTTTTTCTTGGTGTCCTCAATAAGATATCAGAAGACCACCAGTTTCGTGAGGTCAGGGGCTGCCCGCAACCTGTATCATTAATCCCCCATTTCCTCCGGCTGCCCATGAGTCCACGTTATTTGAGAGTGACTTTCTAAATAGTGGTTTTCAGGTGTGCTGACCTGTCTCGGCCGCAGCCAATCAAGGGCCACCTGGAGAAAAAAGCCTCTTTTTATTGGCTTTGTGAAAACACGGATCACTCTGTGGACCGACACCGTGACCCGGGCAGATGCTTGTCTGCTCTCAGAAAACTGCTACCTGTTCTCTGGAAGCTCTGTGAGACTCGGAGACTCGCCTCCTGCCCAAAATGTTCTGCTGCTTCTAATGTCAGCCGTGCTCTCATGGGTCCTGGCGAAGACCTGCTACGAGATACGGAGCAGCAGAATATCTCTGCATATACAGATGGACTCATAGTGCCAAGGTATTATCATACAGGAAAAACAGTTGACAGGTCACACTAGCAAACTCCTCACGCATTCTCCCAAGAAGAAAGGACTTAAGCCCAAGTTTGCTCCTGATGGGAATGTAGAGATACACGTATGGATTGGAGATTATGCCTTTTTCTTTTCCATACACTTCAGCTGTCACGGGAATACGCAGAATCGAGAGAACCTGTAATCCCAGCTAAGAAGTCTGCAGCTCAACGTAGTAAATGTCTCTATTCACTGACAAGGGGAATCCAACCCTACGTCCAACATGCTGCTTTCGAAAGGCTCAGTTAAATCTTTAGCAAAGTCATCACCCAGATTAAAAGTATTTTTTTTTAAACCAGTTAAGCATAGAAATGCCACTTTCGCATGATTACCTTGCTATCTGTTTCTAGACCAACCTGAGTGGGTTAATCCTTCTGTAACAGGACATAAAGCTTTATATCTGAGTGTCTCAGGGAGGGAACAAAGATGATGTCTGCAAGTTCAAAGGTCACCCAGGACCATTTTACTTGGTGAATATGCGGACCTCTGAAGTGGTCGGAGTGGCAGATCAGGAGATCCCTGTCTGTGTCACTGCTGGTGACTTACCAATAAAACTTATGCTCTTTAACTGGCAAACTGGCAGGCCACTTTCTCCCTGAGCTCCTCTCACATCTGACGACTCGTTCAGCGCGTGTCCCTCATCCCGCCCGAAGTGGGAAACGACTGCTAGCGTGTACAGGGGGTCATGCTGACCCCGGGCACCTCTGGCTTCCCCGCCTTGTGTCAGAGGCGTTACCAGGACCAGTCTCATGCCTCCGAGGGGCAGAGCCCTTGCAGGCTTTGAGGAAACTATTTCAGTTGAGTCTGCCCTGTAGGACTCTCCCTCAGATAAAACAAACCGCTCGATTGTTCGCTGCGAGTTAAGGATCAGAATGGATTTCTCTTTTTTTCAAGCCTCTTTTATTGTTACTACGTTCTTCCTCCGTGGAACAATGGGTTTCAGGGACAAAGTCCTACAGCGGTGTTGCGGTCCCCGACAGCTCCACCCCCCATCCTCCCCACCCCACCCCCATGCTATCTGCCCTTCCTCATCTGGTCCCGGCCGTCATCCACCCCATTGTCTAAGCACAGCCTGCACGCGTGCGGCAGACGGGAGGGGAGCCCCAGCACATCGTCCTCACTGTCAGGAAAAGCATGGGCGCTCTGCCGAAAAGGTGACATACTTGTTCATGCCTGCTTGTGACCCGCGAGATCAGTAAGGGCCTGGGAGATGCGTATGCAAATGGGAAACTATATTACTGAAAAGGGAACCAATCTGGAGGCACTTTGGGAGCTGCTCACTCATGTTCTGCACTTACTTTTAATTTATTAGATCATTCACACTTTACTTGTTTTATATAAAAATCATTCCCAATGAAATATGGCGCAATCGTCCAAAGATGCGAAATTGAGATTAAGATCCCACAAGACCATCATTTACACTAAAGATGCCCGTTCAGCGTGTCAGATGCCAAATAGGTGAATCTCACACGGTAAAGAGTTGCAAAGTCACGCCAGGATCAGACTGCTTCTCCTCAAAGTGGATCTTGGTATTGACTCAGCAAAAAGAGCATAAATAAAACCTAAGTCTGTAAAAACAGACTTTTTGTGGAAAGTTCACAACAGCTTCACACTGCATCTGTCACCAGGAGTGTTTGCATGACTGCGGCTCATCAAGGACACATTTCCTACCAGTACCAGCCAAACACATTCCTGTGTTGGCCACTGTCCCCTGACAGGAAGGCCCATAGGCCCCGTCCGTTAGCACTTCCCTGGCCGTGTTCTGTTAATCATCTCTTCCTGGAGGTGCATGTGGGATCTCATCCCTTGGTAGAAGGGAAATGCTGGGATGGTTCGATAACGGACCTGCTCCCTCTCTGATGGGCGGTCATGGCTCAGACTTTCCCCCTTTCCACTGAGGAGCCCCCTTACCTCCCTACCACCCTGCCCATTGCGCCCCCCCGCCAACCTGCGTTATGTCAACAGCTGGATCAGCTGAGGTCTCCTAGTAAAATATAAGCACTAAATTAGCTCAAGATTATGTTACAAAGGATCACTTTAAATATGTCGTTTTTATGAAGACAGAAGACTCAGGCTGCCTGTTCAACTTTGTATAACTTTGTATAATTTCCTAATCCCAAAGTGGAGAATAAGAGGGCGCCCATGCCAGGCAGCGTGCCCGGGACACGGCCCTCTGCCCCGCAGACGCCCGTACTGTGACTCCATCGCCCAAGCTCCTGTCACCAAAGCTCTCACCTGACTTTTCACTTACCATCCCATGTCTTTCCAGAAGAGAAGCAGTAATTATAAGAGACTGAAACCCATCTCCCTTAAATCTTCATTCTCCTCTGCAGCTCAAAACGTAATCCGATTTCAGGTCTATCTCTCGAAGTGCCCTCTGACGACCTCTCTCTCGGATTCAAAGCTTTTTATTTGATTTTATTTTTTAAAAGAGTCTCCGAGGACTATTTCTTTTATCTCTTCAAATATTAAGGTTATTGAGGCATTCATGAATTTGTCCAAAAGGATTCTTCAAGGACTGGTTTAAAAGAAAGATAAGACCTGCTGTATCGTACCGCACTGCTTAGGTAAACCTGAGGGACGCCAACACGAGGGATGTGTTTAGTCTGCTGAGGCGCTATTTAATGCTAAGCTAGTCTGCATCACAGAAGCATTAGGCTAGCTCTCCAGGCTGCTGTGTCGGGGGGTATGATTAAAGCTGCTCCCTCCCACCACACACGGCTGGTCAAATTTACAATGGACCCCCATCCCAATTTGCAAAATATACTAAATCGCCACCCCCCCCCCACCCCCGCTTTTCAGCACCCATCCTTCCGAGAATTCTGTGCTCACGGCACAAGACACTGTAAACCGCAATGCTTGTCTTACATCAGTGTTCAAATTGATGGGGTCTGGTGGACCCCCCCCACCAAAGCCCAGGGATAAGAGAGAAAATGTGATTTGCACCCCTTAAACAATTTTTACATCAGACTGCCCACCTGGGCCCTGTGGCATGAATCAAACACAGTCTTGTGTACTGTCCAAGCCGTCTGTCCGTGAAGAGCTTGGCATTGTGAACCGCTGACAAACAGACAAATTCACAGCAGGATCCTTTCTCAGTTTTGATTGACTTTCCGATGGCCGATTGACCGCTGTCTGTAACCGGCTCAGCGTCGACCTTCTTCTACATGATCGTATCACTTCTCCAGACTCCTATGGTCTGCGATACTTTGCTGCCATTGGCACCCGTAAGGACGACCTCTGCTGACACAGCTTCCGGCTGGTTGCCATGGTAGCCGGACACGTCGCCCTCCGTGCCGTGCGCTCGATCCCCTGTCGATACTGCAGAAGCGTGTATTATCTGCTGGATCCTGAGGGAGGAAAGGATCTCCAGCATCATTATTTCCGTTCGGAGTGTGAGTGACTCTGGAGTGCACCCTCGTCTGCTTGCTGTAATTATAGGCTCTGTTCCGAGTCTCTCATTTATAAAACCTTTTGTTCTTATCAATTATGAATAGACTTGGGTGAGTTACATCTCTATAATATTTTGATATTATGACAACAGTAATACATCAGGGACTCCCAGGCTTATCGACCAGGTTCAATGCTCTATTAAACATCCAGCGGAAAGGATTTGGAAGCAAATTGCTTATGTTAATGCCTCTGTTGTATTTGGACAGGATGAGCAGCCTGCAATTAATTTCTTTTTCCAAGGCAGTGGATGGACAGACGAATTTATTTCCCCTCTTCAAAGCCGCCCCCCCCCACCCTTACCCCCACCCCAGGAGAGACTAACCAGTGGGGGCGATGGTGAGTGGAGGAAGGTCGGTGACCCAGATGAACGTCATAGTACAGGGAGAGACGGTGTAGGAGCAGGGGGAAGCGGGTTGGAATCCGTCACTGACCCCCCCCCCACAACACCCTCCCCCACCTCAATGTTTTCTCATCTTAAACCCGTTCCATTAATTATGCTTGGCGTTTTCGTAATTGCTTTCATTTACATCAGATGGGCTGTGGTCTAGGTACTGTTGTGGGGGGGGGGGGGGGGTT
>JABFEB020000008.1:4487432-4507576 GCA_019775895.2 Stomatorhinus ivindoensis | reverse complement strand
ACCGGGTGCCGTGTGCCAGTAAAATAATGACTCAGTTAATGAAATGTACTGCTTTTACAAATCGTTGCCTGTAGGACAGTAGAAAATACACATAGCAAGTAAGTAATTAAACATTAGACGTGTCTGAGCCAGTATCCTGCTCTGTTTTCAAAAAAGTGCAGTAGTTAAAGGCGCTGATTCCTTGGATAAATGGATAAAACAAGCATTACCATATCTCACTGTTAGCCCACGTTGGATTATGGAAAAATAAACACAAGAATGATAATTAAAAGTATAGAATAATTAATGTATGTGCCATTTGACCAAAGAGGATTTGGGTTATCACGAAAAACGTCTTTCTTTTGTGAGTCAGCAGTGAGGAAGGCCATTAGAGCTCTGTGGGACGCAGTACACACAGCCTTAATATGTCTTGTCACAGAGGAAATTGCAGGTCCTTCTGGGGGGGGGGGGGGTTAGGGTCAAAGCCCAGGGCCGGTGGCACTGAGGGATTTCTCCACCAGCTCGTTCTGTAATAAGTTGTGGCATCCCGTCGTCAGCTGTTTGTTTACATTAACCTGAGGTTGAACTCACCCCCCCCCCCCACATGCCCTAGTGCCAGCGACTCACACTGCGCCCAGCGCCTGTCACCCCCGATCCGTCAGCCCGCAAAGGGCTCCGGCGTCCCGCTGGCGTGAGCTGCCTTCGCACGTCAGGCTATCACAGCTGCCAGGACCCTGGTGGGTTCCCAGCGCCCGGGCCGCTGGTAATCGAGATCATGGCTCCGGACAAGCCGGCTCCCGGCCTGTTTCCCCAACGACCTGAACGTTTAGATCCTGCTGTGCCCGGCTGAGGTGAAATCATCAGCGAATATTCATTGCTTAATAAATATCACTTCATTTGACATGTTGGCTGAGGACCCAGGCTTGTAATCTGAAGGTTTCCAGTTTAATGCGAGATAGGGGGGCAAATGAAGGTATGAGCGCCCCCACCTGGGCCTGCCTCTGGCATGCATGAGTCTGGCTCTGCCGTGCTTCTGGCATTATCGTGCATGGGGGCCATGACCGAAGCAGGGAGGGAGGGCGAGTCCATCGCTGTGTGGAGTTCTCTTCAGTTCTTTACAATAAACATGCTCTCCTTTCTTTTTGATCCCTGACAATAAGACCGAGGGGGTCTTTTAAAACCCCGTGTCACAAGGCAGTGCTTATATAGCCTCCGCATCTCACACAAACAAGCCAGAAACTCAGGCTTCTCCCCCCACCCTCCTGCACCACGACCGCAGTGACAGGTCATGAAGAAGCATCTGAAGTTTGATGCAAAACTTGTGGAAGATTTTATATATATATATATATATATATATATAAAAGAAACGATTCAATTTCTGCATGAATGCTTCTTAAGATGTGATGTGATCCTCAGTCATCATAAACAATAACCTTAAGACAGTCTTATATAGCAAACACACACAGCCCACATTGCCAATCAAGGTCATTGATGCAAAAAGTATGCGAACCGTCAGGATAACGACCTTTTGAAAGGAGGGTAATTGGAGGAGTCAGGTGCTTCAGGCACGAGTTAGACCTGCACGTCTGGACACCTGCTCTTCAGGACTGAGTTATGTTTGTGTGCTACAGCCTGATCGGAGGACTCTGGGGATCTCAGGCGGAGAACCGGTGACACTCATTAGACTGTAAAGGGTTGCGGCCCTTTGGATTTATGTGTGAGCGCACGGTGTCAGTCACTGGAACGCGCGGCTTGGACGTTCAGATTCACTAAGCATCCTGCGCGATCGCGGCTGATGGGTTCTCCGTGACACCGAGCCGCATTCCCTGCAGGGCCCCCAGCCCTCCCCGACAGGAGGGGACGGGGACTGACAGACCATTCGGCGTCACCCTGTTTAACTGCCGGCACTAACGTGTGTTTGTGTTTTGGGGAACTCCGGCTCCTTCACTCAGTTCGGTCCCACTGAGATGAAGCGGATGCCCTGACATTGACTGCATGGGTTTCGTGACTGAGGAGTGACCCAAAGTCACAAGCTGTGTTTCCTCGTGCAAACATTTTGTTACGAATCACAGAACATCCTGAAAAAGTATCAAAATATAATTACAGACTGCATCAGGTAAAGTGCCAGAAAACACCTGCTATTGTGGTGACCACCACCCTCCCTTAAAGGTAAAGTCCTCTCCGTAACAGTCTGCTAGCAGCTAGTGACCAACGTTCTTCCCAGTTTTCTTGTCACACAAACATCTACCTCTTGGATCCTGTGCCAAACCATAAACTATTAGTCACTCACTTAAGCTTAAGCCTAAATCTTCAACCAAAAATCCTTAATGAAGATGGAGACGTTTCAGGGTAGTCCCTGGTTACTAATCCCTGGCACAGTTCCCCCCCCGGGGTGTTTACCCTGATCAGGACAGGCGTGTTAATTGTTACCTGCCCCGACACTCTCCAGTGTATTACTGTATGATGATGACGTACAGAGGTAATGGAGGTGCTGGAAGCAAGAAAACAGGCCTTTCCTGATGGTGCCTGCTCCGCTTGAAGAGACCTCATCACCCGCAGACCTGCATGTCCACCCCATTCCTGGCAGAGCCAACTCTCAGGTACTCTGGGAATGGATTTTGACAACTGGGTTGCATCTGTTTGGTTGCAGTTAGACTCCCAGTACGATCAATTTTCTCTCGATGACACTGTAAATATCATGTCTATAAGAGTCTATGAACACATTCATAATACATTATAATGCATTCATAAAGCATTATAAATATGGCTATAAATATTTATAAAAACAGCATAACACATTATAGTGATTATGCATTATAGATGAGAATTTCATTGTGGCTTATGAAAAACTGTAATGCTTTATGTCAATAGAAGATGCAGTGATGTTTTATTAATTCTTATGCAGACCATTATAATGCATTATGAAGGTATCTATAGATGCATTATGAAGGTATCTATAGTGCATAAGAGATGACAGCTTTAGGTAAAGTGTTATCTTTCTCTCACAATGGCTATGAGAGCCCTTAACAGTGTCCTTTACTCCCTCCTGTCCCTGGTTCTTGGCGGGGGGTTGTGTATGCTGGTGTGCCGCTAATCCAGAGTGTGAGTCAGGCGTCTTTGCCCCGATCAACCGTTACCACCCGCCTCATTAGCCAGGCTTATTCGGCAGGTCACCCACAACAAACACCTTTTACACGCATAACCAGACAGCCGATACAGCACAGCTGGGGCAGTGCGCTGCTTACAGTGCAGCGTGTGTGTGTGTCGGGGTATTAATCGGGGTATTAATCCAAAAGTCTACTGGTGTGAGCCGTTGTCAGTACCACTCACCAAGCAGAGCCTGGTACTGTAGTACGAAAACCATCCGTGCAAACCTTTGTAATCTGAGACAGACATTTCCACGAAAAATGCAGCATTGTCTTCCGATCTGTCATTACTCCATTAACAGCATACAAAAATGTAAATAAATACATTACAACATGGCATGGCCCCCCACTGGGCATCGTGCTGCCTAACCCTCTGATGCATGAGCAAAGAGGCATTATCCTGGATTAAAGTGTCATCATGTCCTCTGTCACAGCCACGCAGTATGGACTCCCGCTCCTAACAGTTCATCCACGGGGCGACTTCAGGCTCAGTCCTCACGCTCCGTCACCCCTGCCCCCGCTGCCTTTCTCCATCACGGAGGAGGAGAAGCATTTACAGGCAGTGTTAAATGTTTGTTTTTAAGTAAGCAGTATGTGGCGCTCAACTGTCACAAGTAAGACAATATGTGAGGTGAAGCGTGAATGTGAAATGACTCACAGAGGCTGCTTCTGGCCTATGGAGGTCATGCTAACTGCAGCACTTCCCTCTACAGATAGGGGGTGTCACACGTCGTTTATGGAGATCCTGTATCCGAAACCTGCGCAAAAATGCAAGCATTTACTCAGTGCGGAACACTGCAGAACAGGGTGATTTGGTCAGGGAGCGATTTATAGCGGTGACATACACAGACTTTTCGAGGACCATGGGGACTCTGTTGACCTCTGTAGATTTTGTATACTCACAGACATTTCCACGAAACGGATATCAAAAAGGGGGGGGTGGGCACTTTCAACTGTTTCAGCAAAAAGAAGTCCCCCCCCCCCCATTCACACCTAATTTATAGCTAATAATGATAGTAAGAATATTTTCTGTGGATATTTACTCAATGCCTAAAGCACAACAGAGTGCAGACAGCTGGGTTTGTAGTCATATTCCGGCAAAGTATCCAAGAAACCTTTACACCCTGCGGAACATAAGCAGCTAGTTTCCATGGCGAAGTAAATTACCAATTTGTCTGATTAATCGGAAGCGCAGCTTTAACCCACATTCAAGGGATGAAAGCATCAGAATTGAGGACTTCTTAATTTGCTTAGTGTGTGTGGTGTGTGAGCTGTATCAGACTGGCATCGATCCCAGGGTGGGCTGCCTACTGCCTTCTTCCCTGTGCTTAATGGGCTTGCCATGACTAAGCACTGGTCATGGAGATGATGGATGGATGACCATGTGCAGTGGACCGAAGGAATCAGCGTCACTGAATCTTACAGGGTGTGAAAACCTCAGCACAACTGAACGCAAGTTTCACTCTCTCATTAGACACCATTGTAAAGCAGGACTGGGGGGTTCATTTTGTCATTTTTTTATATTTAATTCATTTTTTCATACTTCATATTTAGTGTCTAATTCAGCTAGAAGGAGTGGTCAAGGTCTACAGTGAGAAGTGGTAAGGATTCAGGTGGCCCGAGAAGGCTCCACACTGCCACCTAGCTGCCATTGGCTGAAGGAAAGTCCTGAATTAAATCGGGAACAGCCAATGAAACAGCAAGGATAGAATCCTGTTACTTCCAGGTGAAATGTACAAATTTAATGACAAACTCAGTCCAGAAAATGTATTTAACTCACTCATTTAATTATTTTGATTGTTAACCATCAGCAAACATTTGACAATATAGCAGCTGTTCACAGCATTCACGTGAAGGGACAGCGTAAGGAATCATCTTTGAATTCCACACTTCCAGACTACACTGGTGTTTAACTGGGATCTGAATGTGCAGCTTCTTCACCGCCTCCCAGAGTCCTGTCCGTAGCTGTGCACTGCCCAGAGGCTCAGAGATAAAGAATATTAATCCCACTCGGCTGACAGTCTGCGGGTACACCTGATCCATCACAGGAGGGCAGTTTTAGGGTTACCCTTCTGTCAGCAATGATTTACACATGGAGCCCCTAGTGAGCTTCCCTAGTGGCCCAGGCCAGAGCAAAGTTCTTCAGAGCTGATACATACTGATGCACGCCCTGCCGGACCCCAGCATCAGGTGACAAGGCAGGAGCAACAGAATCCCCGCCCAACTCAGTGGACTCTCAATCAAACATGGCAGCGACCAATGCCATGGTCACTGTGCTGACTGACAGGACGTGGGACCAATGGGAGAGCGTCACGAAGAACGGGGGCTTGAAAAATACATAAAGATGAGGCTTTGGACACAGATAAAACTGAAAAATGACAAACGACGGATGAGTCAAGGTTACTAAAATGCAATATTTTCTGTTCTAGAAAAATGCAGGGCCTGGCTGGGGTACCTGAAGACCCATGGTGTTTATGAGCTACGTGAAATGTGACCTTTGCTTTAGGACAGTGAAAATATCGTGGTGTGAAAGCAGAGACCAGCACTGACACCTAAGTTAATTAGTTCCCTGGTAAATTTTACCAATATCATTACTTATGTGACCTTTATTTTCATCCTAACATCAAGTTTACACCAGATGAATGAATCTCCACATGAAACTGCCAGCACCTTAAAGGTCATACATTTTATATCTAAGCAAAATATATTTGTATTTTTTTCTCCAAAGGCAGTTATGTGGCATTTTTAAACATGGTTTCATAGCTATACAGAGACTGACAAGTACCATAAATCTCCTTTTTTAAATAATCAAAGTTAAAGACCACAGCCCTCTTCAACAAAGGCTAGACAAAGGTCCTTAATCCGAGATGTAAGCCTTGTCGTTACCTTCTCATTCTGCATGGCTGCGTCTCCGCAGGTGCAGCTGGGCTGAACTCTGCTCTGCCCTCAGTGTTTTCAAACCCGCTCCTGCCCAGCAATGCCTCCAGTGGCCTTGTCCAGCCATCAGCGATCACCCATGTTAATACTTCCACGCTTCGGCAGGAATCAATTCGAGGCCATCTGAGGTGAGGATAATGATGCAGAGCAAAAGCTTGCAGACGATGCAGAACATGCAGGATTATCGAGCATCATTTTGCTGCAGGTCATCAGATAGTCCATTTTGCATTTACCGCTTATGGAAAAAACCCTACACTACATTAATAACATATTTAATTTCTAAAAATACTAATAAATGTTTTCTCCTTTGATGTCATCTGTCTTTCTTTCTTTCACCTCTCTCTTTCCTTTTCCATGTTTTTTTTTATCATTCTGTCCTAATTATGTAGTAACGCATCCCAACACTCCCATACAAAGAATCTTGGGGTGACTCCATTGTGAAAGGCGCTATATAAAAAGAAATTGAACTGAATTGACTTGAATATAAAAAGCAATACAAAGACAAACAAACTTGTGACTGTTATTTTGCACACGGACTATTTCAAATTTACTTGTCACAATGCTTTGTGACCAGTAAAATACAGTTTAAGATGACCATTTCCTAAATTTCAGGTACGCACGTGCAGACACAGAGAGATGTGATTGGCTGAGTGGGTTGTAGCTCCTGATCACTGGGCTTCAGTACCGTGTCTCAGGTAGGCTTCACAGACCCGGCTGTGAGACCCGGTTGTACTCATAATTGCTTCACTACTTGGTGTTTCAGGTGCTAGAGCGTCTCCCACCAGGCAGGTGCTAATTAAATAGCATCTCTAAAACACACAGGTGCTCAGGTGTGGTACGTCTGTGGACTGCTATTCATTCAAACTGTCATAAGTGGCATGTTTATGACTAAAGGGAACTTTATCTGAAACACTGAAATCTGTAGTTGTTCTTTTATCACGTGACTTGTTTTCCATTTTTGTGTGTTGTCAAGACATTAAATTCTAATACACATCGGCTCCCTCTAGTGGAAAAATAAATTTTCAATGCACATTACTCCTGAGTTAGACTTCTGCTGCCCTCTAGTGGTCCATAAAATGTATGGTCACACATATTTTGTGTGCGAAATGTTTAAGAAATTCATGCATCTATTTCCAACCAATTATTCGGCGCAGGATCTCGGAGACCCTGGAGCATTTTACCAAAGTACGAGTTACAGATCAGGGTAATATCCTGGATGAGATGCTCGTCCTTTGTGGGACATTCATATACTTACATACAATCACACAATACGGGCAATTTCGAGATTTCCCTCACTGCATACTTTTGGATTGGGTAAAGAAACCGAAAACTCGAAGAAAATTGATGCAGCACAGAGAAACCACACACATTCAATACATTAACTTCCGATGGACGCACAAAAGGTATGCTACGTTCATATACATACACCTAGGGTAAAGTACGGGACATAACACGTAGCAGTGGGCTTCCGTCTACCTATCTTGAAAACCGAAAGAAAAATCCGCTGCACTATTGGCTATTGGCGTCGTCGACCATTGACTTGATTGGTGGATGTTCCCTTCAATCTGGAGCTTGACGCGACACGTCACGGTGGTTACTTTGTATCGCAGGATTACAATAATGTGAGCCTTTTAGTGTTTTGTTATTATGTAGGCAGCAAATACCCTGCATTCGAAGCGGGTGAGTACCGTTTATGGCCGAATTTCACGCTTTGTAAGTCACGAATTTCTTAAAACTTACAGCAATTTCGTTATGTGCTGTCTGGATAACTTTTCATGAAGACAGGTTGTTGATCTTTGAAGAATCCGTGATTTTACCTCCCTGCGCTTTACTGCTGTCATTAAAATGCGTCGTTAATACTGCATGCGGTCTCAAGGGCCGATCGGCAGCGTTTTAAATGTGTTTATGGCGGGGCTAATGAACTCCTCAGCTAATCGCCAGGACAGTGTCCAGTGTGAGAATCACAGTCAGGCTTCGGGTTTACCTACTCTGAGGGTTAAACGGGACACCGAGTGCGGACCTCCTGTTTATCAGTAAACACGTCGGACTTGAGTGTGGAGCCCGCAGCAGAGTATACGTTCGATCTGCCATCGGTAATGACTGTCTTTAGTCCGCTGATCGCAGCCTTGGGTTTGTGGGGACACCACAGACTGTAGGCTTGTGATAAGCACGTCTGACAGACAAGTTCGAGGTCCAGACAGTACGGTTACTCAGTATAGTGTCGCGCATATGCAGCCCATTTCACCAACGCTGTGCATTTCAAGTCGATGAACAGCTGTATTGTTTTCTCTTTTTTGGGGGGGGGGGGGGTAGCTGCACTCAGCATTTTTTTTATACTAAAACCAACACGCTTGTTTCATTTGTAAAGTGAACACAAACTTTCCTGCCCTATGTTGCATCGTGTTTACGCTTACGAGCCTCCTTCTCCTTCCCCTTTACACGAGCTGTCCGTGAGGTGACCGATCTTCCCCGCTCTGTATTCCGCAGCAATGGGGAGTCCCGGGGAGAGGTTCCCCCGAGCCTTCCAGGCGCCGGTGGACGTCCACGCCAGCGCCGATGGCCAGGTGTACGTCTTCAGGGGCGCGCGCGATGACTCCGACGAGTCCTCGGAGGAGGAGCTGGGCATGGTGCAGCGGAGGCCCGGCGGGCGCAGGTCCGGGCAGGAGCAGGCGCGGGTGGGGGACGTCCTGCTGCTGGAGCGACCTGTCTCCCACGGCGACAGCCTCAACAAGCTGGCCCTGCAGTATGGCTGCAAGGTGAGTCCAGCCGCAAAGAAGCTGGAACACACTTCTAGAGTTGTTATACCGCTGGACATTTTACTGACGCAGTTAAGACACTGCTTAGAAGTGTGTGTGTGTCATCCTCGTGTCTGACAATGGGGCATGCTGGTGGACCCACCTCTTGTGACTTTGGGTAACTTTGGGTCAGTTTGGGTCCTCAGTGCTCCAGATTTCACTGCATTGACTCAGTGAGCAGGGAGAAGGATTTATCTGTAGCCACTTCCATTTCCTGATTTGAGAGTTTATGCTCAAAGTTTGAGTTAGTTTTGGATCAGAAATATCTTTGACGGGGGTACATATGGTTTTGAGCCTGGTCTTTTCGGTAGTGTGATAACTCAAAAGGTGTTTGGCAGAGCATTTTCAAACTTTGTTGGCACAATGTATGGGTGAAGATCTGGAACTAGGCATAGCTTCAGGTAAATATTACCAAAAATGAATCACTGCAGAGTGGTACCAAATGAAGTTACATGCACAGATGCAGATCTTATGAACCTGATTACATTGGCACAAATCGCATAAAGTCGGGCTAATAAAGATTTTTTTTTTTTTTTTGATTGATTGATTAGTAAGTTACTGTAGCAGAATATTGCAGGAGGGGTGACTGATTCTCTCGTAAAACAGGTAGCCGACATAAAACAGCTGAACAACCTGATCCGTGAGCAAGACTTGTATGCCTTGAAATCCATCAGAATCCCAGTGAAGAAGCACGGCCTTCTAACGGAGCTGAACAACAAGCTGATTTCTCCGCACCCAGAATCCCACCTGCCTTCCTCGCAGGGCACCGCCGCACCACATCCCCCTGATTACGCCGACTTCCTCAAAGAGATCGACCGTGACATCGAGAGGCTCATTCAGAGCACGGACAGCCAGGACGAGGTGCCGTCTTGTGGCCCGGGGGTCCCACAGCAGACACCCGGGGCTGGCTCTTCACACAGCCATGGGGCGGACTGGGGCATCCAATGGTGGAACGCTGTGGTTCTCATGCTTTTAATCGGGGTCATCCTGCCACTCTTTTATGTCGTTTACTACAAAACGCAGGACAAAGTAATACATCCACTGGAGAGCATGGTCAACACCTCCATGTCTACCTCAAATGGCAGTGAGACAAACGGCAGCTTGGTCAGCCACGCGCTTCCCTCTCAGTAGGGAAATGAGTAAGGGAAGGAGCTGCTCTGGATCGTGGCTGATCTCCTACATGTGGGATTTATTGCCACAATGTCAGTTTGCCTTCCCCATATTACTAACTGAAAGACATTTGCATTCTTATAATTGTCCTTTAAAAATACCACCATTTTTACCTTCTGTGTGCATTTCCTCTATTTTTTTTTGCTTGTCCACTTGTCTACAGCTTTTGTCTTTGTTATGGTTCTAGTTCTTTACATCACCTGCCACGCAGCCTTGAGTTTGAGGTTTTTTTTTGTTTTTTTTAATTATTATCTTTAGCTAGCCAACTGTGCATCTGTGGCCATAGGTAAGTTCTGACATTTCTTTAGGATGCATAAAGACATTTTAAGCTAAAGTAGTCTAGAGCCACCCAAGTTGGGGCATTTTTGAGCCACCAACGGATCAGATGAGTAAAACAGCGTGAAATGTTGTAAACAAGCTGATGCTTCCACATCCCTGCCCACGTCCTTTACTGTGTAGGACTTTCTTCAGTTATTCTAATAAGCTGGTATTTTATAGGAAAAACAGTGGCACCTTTGCAATTTGAGTAAACTGAATAGTACTGAGTATTAAGGGGCATATTTAAGCGATGAGCATTATGAGATGTCCTGCACAGCGTGGTGATGCTAGAATTAAGATTTCCCTACTTGCTAAAGTCATTTAGTGCTTCCGAAAAGAGGTTGGGCTGCTACATTTAATGTTTTTACAGAGAACAGTGGATCTCTGTTAATAATGCCCTTAAAAAGTACTTATATTTTTGGCTTTGATGATACAGTTGCCAGGTTCACTTTCCAAAGCCAATCACATGTTGAACCAATGTTTAAAATTCTGAAATTACGCTTTTTTATATATTAAACCTTTTTTTATTATTAATTATACAGTAAGGGAAATGCCATAACTCATCTTGATCTGTATGATATAGGCCTTTGTAAATAATTTGTCTGTACTTCATGATATTTTTATTTATCTTTACCTGTGTTCTCCATAACTTATTTCATTGGAAAAATTGCAGTTTTATTTGTATGATAAAGTGTAAGAGATCCCGCTTCTTAGATATATTTGACCTTTCACTAGGGTGTGGCTCAGTGATATATGCCATTGGCATTAAGTGCTTCAGCACCTGAAATACAGGGGTTTTTAACTGTTTGCCGTAATCTGAGTGACCATCTGAGTTAATTTATTTAACCTGAGTTCATTCATATTGCTGCATGGGAGAATTTTTGGTGCCCGATAAGAAACACGTGTGCGGTGACCGTGATCGACGCGGGATTCAGATCTGCTTTCGGTTGCCTGGCTTCCTCTCCTGAAGCTGACGTCAGCTTCCAGGTATGTCAGGTTTTTCTCTTATAAAGCGCTTTTTTGTACGGATTATGCAGTACTGTTTTATCTGGCTCTAAGCTGAACATAAGACGTCTTTTAGTTGAGAAAATGTGGGTGACAAATCGTGATATTCATGGCTGCTTCTGTGGCCTCACGTGTTAGGATTTCAGTGCATTACTGCTCCTATTCACGGGCACTTTGACTATTCCTGTATATGTAACAAAACCAGTATTGTTTTTTAATTAAATCTGGATTGACTGGACTCGCTAATCAATTCTCAAAAAGACGTAATTATCATGTGATCTTATTTGCAATTAAATGACTTTTGATGGAATTTCTGTAAACGGTTCGGTTTTTGTTTACTTTTACCTTTATTCATTTATTTTATTTTCAAGAAATTTTAGCATTTTGGAAACTTTAGCATTCTGTGGATTATAGATTATTTTAGTGGTACAATCTTATCATTATTCATTTACTTTTGTTCTTTGGCATCATGTTTGATGCCTCTGATCTCCAAAACTCTTACCTCTCTGTGATTATGTGCCAAACTAATACTTGGTATGTAAAATAATTTTAATACAGAAGGAAAAAAGAATGTCAGTTTCTTAACAGTGCAGTAATTCATATTCATGTTAATACAGAAAATGAGAATTCAGACAGAAATACCATATTTGTAACGTCTGAATAGTTTTTCTATTAAAGTATTTCTGACGTTTGATGAAGTGTAATTTGTCCTGCCTTGAAGCGTTTCACTTAGTTTGGTCACTAATCTTTGTTGCGTCTTTCTGGTTAGTGACCAACAGGGGGAGTGTGAGTTTCTCGGAAAGCCATCCATAACATCACATTCATATCGCCTTTGAATAAAAATGTGGCAGCGTTGTCTGATGGTGGAGCGGTAGAGAGGGAGAGCAGAGTTGAATAAAATGTGTTGTATATTTCTGTTCCACCAAAAGAGGCAGTTCTGTAAACGTGACAGAGGTGCAGGTTTCCCTGAATTGCTTTGGCATCTTTTAGTTGAGCCGAGTTTGTTTGAGTTTACTCATAATCATGCCATTGCCTTTTTCACCCTTCTTAAGTGCAGTCAAGCTTGGTTTAACATGGACGCTTCTTGCGGATATCTTGCACTCACTGTTCGCCATCAATCCATCCAACCTGTAGTTACAGAAAGTTTCTTAGGTTTTCGTTTCATTCGTCACGTTAGTTTCATCATTGAAAACACTGGTTCTTAGCTGCTGTGCTTTGAGGTCAAAATTTGATAACTGTCATTAATTGTCATCTGTTGTTGTGAATAATCAATCAACTACTTACCCATGACTTCCCATGAAGTTGTAATTATCTGTCATATTTCTGGTTATGCAGTTCCCGGGTTTTGAGTGCAAGTCAAATTCCGTTGGGAGTTTCCTCGTTGAGCAGGTTATTCGCTTGTCATTCTGTGATCTTTTGTATATTTATAAACGACAATAAACTAGCAAAGCTTCCAGTTCTTGGCTGGTCAACAAACTTGGTCCCACTTTTCTTGTAGTTCAGGGTCATCCCAAAAATGGCAGGTTACAGCAAAATCTAAAGATGTTTTTGTATGTAACACTTATAAATTTTAAAGAAGCACTGCGTAGTGACATGGACTCTTTGGCCTATTCGTGTCCTTCTGCCGAGCTACACGGCAAAAGAGTAGCTGAATAATTCCATTCCACAATGCTGTTCAAGTGTCAGCTGGGAGCCCGCCCAGCACTGCTTTCCGAAGGTTACCTTGGTTCTGGGCTTAAATCACATTGGCAGCTGGCTGACCGGCTCCTAGTCCCTTGCGGTTCAAGATGCTGCTCCGCACGGCTGTGTGGCTAATGTCACTGGGCGCAGTGTATGTGTGTGTGTGTGTGTGAGAGAGAGAGGCAGGCAGGCAGGCGATGTGGGGCATCAGTGTGCTTCTCTGTCCTAATGAAAAATCAATTAGCTTTTTAGCATGTGGGTTTGCAGAGCCTTCCAAGGCCCCGAATCGGGAGGCCGCAGCTGGTCTTTCACACCCCGGCTGCTTAGTCGGCTGAAAGCCGCGCTTCGCCTTCCGCACGTCATTTCTTTTATGTTCCTTTCCTGATGGTACAGCACACGGCCTTCAGGACCGACTGCTAACCACATCCACAGCACCCTTTTTATTTACCGGCAGAATGCAAACGGGACAAAGAGCTCTCCGTTTCCCTTGACCCCGGGGTTCACGTAAGGTTAAGATGTCTTTTCGTGGGCCGGCCAATACCGATGGAGACGGTCGCTTTGAGACGAGCACGATCTGCACAGGAAAGGCGCCGTGGAATTACGGCTCTGATTGTAGGTGTAGAGTTACTCTCTGCCTATGAAAAACAGCTTGACCACAGACGGCAACGGTCTCACAGTAACCAGAAATAGCAGGAGATGGACCGCGGCTGGAGACTCTGCCTTAGCGGTATGGTGGTTCACACCACATTGCCTTTCGGTCTGGTAATCCGAGTGTGAGAAAAGCCTTTATACTGAGCCTCTGATGAGGGAGATGTGTTTGGGGGGGGGGGGGGGCGGTTAAATATGCGTGAAACCCCACTTCACTGAAAACCGCGGAGGTGTTAGAATTGCCTCCTCCTTTAGCTTACTGTTCAAACACTAAACGACTCGAAATCCATGCAGTTTTGTAATTAAGTTTTAATCTTGTTTAATCTTGTTTATATGACAGCTGAGAGTAAACCGCCTGTCATTTGGCTGAGGTGATGGTCACATGTCACAAGGTCCTCTGTAAGACAGTGGACATAAATCTCCATACTGTTCCGGTGTCTAAACGCTGTCAGTACCCATCGCTGACCTATCAGGTGTTGTGGTCTAAACGCTGTCAGTACCCATCGCTGACCTATCAGGTGTTGTGGTCTTAAACACTCTGTCTGTATAAATAGGCAGCTCTAGCAGCGGTGTCTGCTACCTACCTGGAAATGCACAATGGCTGAGTGGATGTAGGTCAGGCTCTGAGAAAGTGTACTGATTTTCACCTTTGGACCTGAGGCAGCCTTCCTGCTAGACAGCACTGACCCGTCCTATCAACAGCACAGCTGAGTGAGAGTTAACCCTTCTGTTCTGCTCATTCACTATGAAATAAATCTGTTTTGGTTCGATTCAGTGAAACCATGGATTGTTTTCCTGTAATTTTATGCTTTATTGCTATAAAATTCAGGAAGCTGGCACATGTTGGATTAATTTCCAGAAACCGCTTTTTAGCCGTGGGGCGCTGTGTGACTCAACAGGTTAGGGTGCTGCACCCTGATTGGAGGATTACAAGTTCAAATCTCTGAGTCATCAGAGTTATTTCCCTATTAGGCCTCTGAACCAGGCCCTTATTCCCCGCCCCCTGTCTTTGATGAGATCCACTGTTACAGTTTACTACCATCGCTTGAATGTTATGAGCTTGGTGGTACAGTGGTTAGCACCACTGACTCACAGTGTTGGGAGCACCGTAGCTCTGTGTTTGGTTTCCATGCTCTCCTCATGTTGTTGGAGGTTTTCCCGCTATAGACCAAGAACATGTTAAGTGTGCCCTGCAATGGGTTGGAGCCCCATCCTGCTTTGTTCATCTGCCCTGCACCTGTTGTGCCTGAGATTGGCTCTGCAGTGACCCTGAATAGGCTAAGTGGTCACAGAAAATGGTTGGGTGCTCAGACAATCACAGAGACAGTCTGTTACTTCACTGATCACCCACTATATGTACGTTTCACAAGCTCAAATTTGTGTGATCATTTGAACTATTTACAAAGGCAAGGAAAGCTATAATGCATGGTGCCTTCAATCCCTGTGTAAAATGTATGCAAAATGTATGCAAAATGCATAAAACCATCTTGGAAAGTCAATAATGTTAGTCCCACTGCAGCTGCTAGCTAGCCAGGGCTGAAACTAATGCCGATGGGGTCCAGCCATCCTAATCGGGTTGCTATTAGTCCTAATCAGCAGAGCGCAGAGAATCACTCCTATCCTGTAATTTCACTCAAGATCTGATTGTGAGGTTGTCATCACAAGTGTGTATCACAGAATAACACTGGTTTACAATACAAAGGTGATCTAAGAAGTATCTGATTTCAAATGATAATTTCTGGATCAAAAAGTATTTAAAACTCTTTGCCAAATACTGTAATCCTCCATGAACCACATGGTGACAGAACAAGATAAGAACTGACCAATCCTGTTGTTTAAAATCCTAAGTCCATCGCTTGTTCTTAAGTTAAAGGAATCCTGAACTGAACTTGTGCCCTGGTTTTTGCATTTTAAAAGATTAATGGTTACAGACTGATGTTTTTTGCTGCATTTTATCCTTTTCAAGTATCTGATACTGGTATGCTTGTCAGATTTATATGCATGATTGTATTTCTGCGGACTACGGGGGTCCAATTCAGGGGACTTATTTTGATTGGTTATATTTGTGTCTCTATTCTGAACCTAACCTCAATTCAGAAGAACACTTCCGTTTCAACATGCCCTCCTGTGAAGATTTATGCTGCATGACAAAGCTTTTAATGCCAAACGTTTTTTGGTGATATTCCTGCTTTGAGCTTAACCACGGGGAGTCCCTCCGGATTCCTTCAGCATCACGTAATTCCACCTTATAAGGAAAAGGCCAGGACAAATACCACTGAAAACAAACCTAGATGTTTTGGTACAATTTTAAAGGTAGATTTTATCTCTGTTCAGATATACAGAATCTAAGGGAAAGTTTGCATATATCTTAATTTAGCAGATTTTTTTTTCCAAAGAGACGTACAATTGGAAAAAGCAGGTTCATGCAGGGAGCATTTGGGGTTGAGGGCCTTGCTCAAAGACCCAATGACAACATCACTCTGCCAACCACAAGATTTAATTCGGTGACCTTCTGATAACCCATTGAGCCACACACAATTGATCAATATTTCTACCATCTTTTGAATTTTTTCTTTATCATTTGATGTACAAGTTCAGGAATTTAATCTGATCCACTCCTTGATGCATTCGTTTTAAAGGTTTTGTAAGGCTGAAATTTGCCAAATTGTAAATTCTCTTTTGTTTTAGTCCTCATGCTGTTATGCAGTCTGTCTTGCAGTGTGTTTACAGGCAGCTGAAGCTGAGGGCAGAATGAGGATGACTGCTGAAGCTGAGGGCAGAATGAGGATGACTGCTGAAGCTGAGGGCAGAATGAGGATGACTGCTGAAGCAGAGGGCAGAATGAGGATGACTGCTGAAGCAGAGGGCAGAATGAGGATGACTGCTGAAGCTGAGGGCAGAATGGACACAGACTAAGACTGCGCTCTGTGTGTGATCAGAGGCGTAGCTCTAGCATGTAGAGAGACCTTCCCTATGCCTGGGGGCCTGGTGTTATATTGTTTCAATGTAATTAAACAGAACAGAATGTACATAATTTTTTTGCATAGTTTTTCCACTAAACATGTTTTCATGTCACGTTTCTGTCATGTGTAGCGTGTGTCCTTTAGGGGGCGCTCAGGTTAATGTCAGGGATTACACTAATGACCACGGCAAGACCCGCAGTGCGTGAGCTGGCAGGTACGGGGAGTGACAGGCGAGCCAGATTAGAACTGTCACAGCTGTGCCGTTGTGGTTAGCAACTGGCTCGAGTGCCAGACTCGCACATTGCAGAAGATGCACAGGCTTGGCATGGAAGATGCCTCCCCGCCTCAAACGGAGATGGACCCCCTCCTAACAGAAAGTGCAGATTTTCTCTGGTGACTAAATGCGTTTTAGTTAATCTGTCAGAGGTATGAAGAGATGGTCTTCGAAGGTACAAGTGCCTGCCCTTCATCCCAACCCTGTACACTGATCCCCCCCCCCCCTCCGTTTTCTTGTCCAGTTGGTTGACTGATACGATGTATGCAATAATTTCTCTTTATTGTGATGAATGTAGATCTCAAGTGACAAGAGTTTAAGTTATATCAAATAAAAGTCTGTTAAATTACAGGTGGAATAACCTTTTACCTGCTGCTTGATGTTATGCTAGCCTTGCTTATCCATGGCACATGCAATGACTGAACAGTAGGGGGAGCCCTCATCATGGGTTTCTCCTGTGTGCTCTCCTGTCTGTGGTTTAAGGAAATGAAATTGGATTTTGACTCTTGGGAGTCGAGCAGAATGATATGCTTGGGGAACATTACATATAATGTAAACCTTCATTATTCATTTTCTCCGTGGCGGTTATAAGTAACCAATAATGCTCAGACAATCTCTGAGGGTTTGAACTTTATATTCTCGCGCCTGTCCCCACGTTGAATCCAAAGAACATTTCCAAGGAAACTTGAATTTTGTTGGTGTCTAAGTGCGGCTCTTCTCTGACTGCCCACTCTGCCAATATACAGCCACTGGGATGAAGCAAAAAGTGTCAGTTTATCATCACACAGACTAACACGCTCTCCGATGAATGGAAATGGAAAATCCATACTGCTATCCTATTATCCTAAAAATTACCTCTCTGGAATACTAATAGAAATACATTTGTCAGAGATACAACATTCAGGTCCTCTTATGGTGTAAGGTCCAATAACATGCAGAGCTCTGCTGGAGACTGCAATAAACTTCCAATACCCTCCCCTCAAAATAGGCCCTTGGGTGCAAATGTTTTTGTCATCATTTATCCGGTTGCTTGGACTATGCATGATATTCAGCTTCCACTTGGTGGGCAACAACTAATGCCAAAAGTTTTAAAAATACATTAATATAATCATATGAATGGATGTATTGGGGGCAGCATGTGGCTCCGTGGGCTAAGCCTGTGTGCTTGTAATCACAAGGTTGCCAGTTCAAACCCAGCCTCGGCCTGTCTGTGGGTCCTTGAGTAAGGCCCTTAACCCCCAGCTCCCTGGGTGCCCCGACTGGTGGCTGCCCCTTGTGGACAGCTTGCTGTACAAAGAGCAAGTTGAGGGAGGCATAAAAGGAATTTCCCCACGGGGACAATAAAGGATTGATTATTATTTTATTATTATTACCAATCGCATGGCTGAATGCAGCTACCATTTGGAGACCCAGAGTAGGGATTGTGTTGGCAGTGTGAGCTTTTCCGTTCTTCTTGCTTTAGGGTTAAATCTCGAGCCCCCTTAGCATTTTCAACTTAGTTTAAGTCTGAATTGCTTTAATAAAAGAAGAAACCTACGCGGTCTGGTGGGAGGGCTCGCGATGTCGTGATTGATCGATCCTCTCGGCGGCTCTCAAGCGCGTGACATTTTGGAGGACCCGTAAGGTAAAATCGATGCTCCTATGGGAGGGCTCCAACTATCCCAAAACACGCTTACATCCGTGTGTCCCGAGGAAGATCTTTACTCGTAGCGTCTGTCGCATTTTCCCGAAGAAGTTCGACAGGTGCAGGGAAATTGACTTCAGAACTTGCTGCAGTGCTTATCTGTTTTGTGATCCAGGGGGTAATTACACGGTCCGCAGGACACAGTAAGCCGTGCGTTTCATGAGCCCCTTCCAAAAGCAACCTTAAAGCGCCAGCGTTTCCTCATGACAACAGGAATCTCCAGAATGAATTTAATGTCATGTTTAATTGGCCGTCATGATCTGATGTTTGAGTCGGTTGCGGTATATAAAAGATCATAAAAACAGTTACGGTCTCGTATCTGTGTATAATGCAGCTTTGCCTATGAATTTATCCGTCTCACTGAGCTGATGAATTTACATGAAAGCTTAGCTACTAAACTGTAAAATGTTGCTTAAGGCTGATTTTAAGCATTGGACACTGGAGCTTGAATTTATTATCGCGAAGAGGCCATCGATCGGCCGGAATGCCGCTGCGGTGCTTTCTGCCTAAGCGCTGCGGGGATTGCGGGTTCGGTGCTGCTCACTGCAGGAGATGACAGCTAATTCTCAACTGATTTTATTTGTCCGTACATCCGTCCATCTTCCATAACCTCTCGGTTACTATGAGGTGCAGGGCATGTTTTCTGGATAGGAATAGTGTGTCCTGAACAGGCACTTGAGACAGCTAACGCCTGTAATTCTGGGATTGAAATATAGAGGCTTAATTCTACCCAGACTTTTATGTTTCTCTAGTGGCTTTTTAAAATATAATGCGTGCTCTGAGACAGTTTATGTTTTATTCTGCTCACTGGGTTTCATGCAGGTGATGTCCGAGCTCCTTATATGTTTGTTATTGGTGTCACAGCTGGAAGCAGATGGCAAATTGCGAGCTAAACCTCACATTTTCCCTGTGTGTGGTGGTTTAGTGAGGATAAAGGAGACAAACACTAAGGCTTGGTTCTGAGCTTTGACTGGCAGAAAAGAAGAAAGCTCATAAACTAGACATCAGAGTTCATTCCCCCACCTTTTAGGGTCGTCACCCACTAAGAAGTTTAAAATAAACCATTGTGCTGATCCTCTTCGACAATAGGTCGCCCTGCCCGTCTAATAAATGCTGGTCTTGTCCACCTTCGTTCCACTAAACCATGGTGCAGCAGAGGCTGCTAGCTGGGATTGGCTGGAAGTGAGATCCATGCCTTTGCCTTAATGCCATGTTCACCTTCCTTACCCCCTCCCCATGGAAAAAAAAACGGTCCAAATTTCGCTTCACGAAGGTCAAAAGTAACAAAAATATTGGTAATTCTTAACTTAAAGCTGTCATCTGTAATGCATTATCGAGTGATGCATAATAATGGTCGGTATAAGAATTAATAAAAGCATTACAGCATCTTCTATTGACAGCCATAAGGCATTATAGTGTTGATTATAATACTTCATAAGCTCCAATGAAGCTCTAATCTATAATGCACTATACAGTCAGGTCCATAAATATTGGGACATCGACACAATGCTAACATTTTTGGCTCTATACACCACCACAATGGAT